>JAUCBJ010005813.1:0-21060 GCA_032718475.1 Nemertoderma westbladi | reverse complement strand
TGGTATATTAGTATATTGTGTATAAAGTAGGCCATGGTAGATAGGCCTACTGGTGGAGGTTTTGATACCGGTAACTAGTTTTAGTATGTATTGCAGTGCGGTACTTATAACGGCCAGACAATTGATAATAGACAGGCACGGACAGTAGTCACTCCTTCTATACATTACATGGCGCTGCGAGTAGGATCTTACTGATAAAACTACTATATAATGAACAGTGTGTTCTAGTTTTATGTGAGACAGAAGGACCACTCTATTATTTATGCTATACGGCGTCAACTTACCGAACCTGCAGTGCGCAGGACTGCAAGTACTGACTGACTGAAGTACTGGTAGTGTAATACCGGTACTAAATATCAGCTAGGCAACTAGGGCTGGATAGCTCTTGTCCACCATTATCAGGTGAAAGCTGAACAATGACGACTAAAGCAGGCCTTGATATTTCTGGTTTGAAGGCATCTCGGCGGGGTTTTAAATCTGCTGTAACCAAAGCTCAACGTGCTGGCCTAGCAGTGATCGGAAGTTACGAGGCAATTGAACCAGTAGATCGTTCATTTCCGACGCAGATTTCGATACGGATTAGTGACTGGTCGAAGAAGTTTGACCGTTTTAGAGAGAGCGATATGGCCGTTTTGTGTCACCCAGATGCAGTAGCAACAGATGGGGACAAAGATATTGACGATTTCGAGGAAGATCTACTTAAAGCACAAGAGCAACTAGCTGAGTTTGAAACTCTGGCCAATGCTCACAATGCGCGTGAAATAGCTATTGCGGCTGCCATGGCCAATTCCAGTACATCCTCAATTAGGCCTACTGATGAAAGACAGTGGCGGGGTAGAGAACTACAGGATAACTTACCTAAAATAACAGCTCGACGCCCTGTAACACTGGAATCGGATACAGATTTTAGAAGGTTTAAGGAATGGCGAGCTCTGTGGAATAATTACTATAACTTAATGGATCTTGAATCGCGAAGCCAGACCAAACAAGTTGCATGTTTTTGGGATTGTTGCTCCCCAGGATTTTTAACTATTATTCATCGCACGCTATCAATCCCTGCAGATACTGATTTAGATATTGAAGAAATTCATACTCATATTCAAGAATATCTTCGTTCACTCCGTAACGCAAATTTGGATTGGCGGTCATTGCTTTCAATAAGACAGAAAGAAAGCCAAAGTTATACTTCTGTGTGTAACGAAATAATCGAGTTGGGAGAGTATGCCAGTACATCAACTGTTACAGCAGATAGGTTGCATACTGCATTATTAATACTTGCGATATCCAACGATCAAGACCGCGAAAAACTAATCGCCCAGGATCCGCCACTAGATTTCAATGCATCACGAAAATTTATAATTACATTAGAATCTGCACGAATAGCTTCTAAAAGCTTAGGAAAGGTAAGTCATTGTGTTGATACATCTATTAATATAAATAGAACTGAATATAATAAGAGAAAATGGAATGTAAAACAAAGTGATGACAAATCCCGCAAAGTTAGTAAACCTAGAATTAAGGAAATAAAGAAAAAAGATTTTATTAATACTGATCGATGTGGCCAGTGCGGTCAACGTGGTCATCAGACAATGAATAAGTGCCCTGCATTAAATTCAACATGTGTTTGTTGTGATGGCAAGGGACATTATTCCATTGTGTGTCCATCACAAAAATTAGCTGCAATCAACCTCTCCAATCAAAGTGATTCTTTTGAAGAGGATGAATTAGGAGATGATTCAGTTTTATTTATAGATTCACTATACATGAATGAAGAGGAAAATCATGATTTATTTATAAACACATCGATTTGTGGTGCCATTGCTGGTGTTAAACCATTAATTGAAGTAAACTTGACATTGAATGATTCCCAGTTTCAATGTAGTGTTACAGCTTGGGCTGATACAGGTGCAGGTGCTACAGTTATGGGTATTGATATGTTTAATGAGAGTGGATTAGTCAACAAATGTGTGCTTGGTCCCAAGATAAAATGTCGCATTTTTACTGTTGGTCGAACAATTTTGGAACAAGTTGGTACATTTAAAGCAATTATATCAGTCGGGATACATACAACCAGTACAACTATTGTAGTTTGTTTCGATGTTCAGGGATTGTATTTATCTCTAGAGACTTGCAAACAGTTAACAATTGTAAGTTCAATATTTCCAAAACCTATGGGGAATGATAATGTTTCAGTGTCAACTATAACACCCACATCATTGTCCACATCTGGTCTTGCTATAGATGAATGTACAAAAAACGACTGCAATTCAGCAGCGCACAGTATAAAAGAAGCATCATGCCCCAATTCGGATATTTGGCCAAACCGTTCTGATTGGCTGAATAATTTACCTAACAACACCAGCAATTTATCACATGAACTTTTGAATGAAATTAACTGTAAAATATACAGCATTTATTCAATTGTATTTGATGATGCTAGAGAACTTAGGCCTATGTGTGGTGAAAAGGTTGGAAACCCAATGACAATAACACTAAAACCAAATGCAGTACCATATGCAGTTCATACTGCCCGTCAAATCCCTTATGCTTTAAGAGATAAAGTCAAACATAATTTAGATTATATGGTTCAAAGAAAAATTATAGAACCTGTTGGCGATTTTCCAACTGTTTGGTGTCATCCATTAGTTGTGGCCCCAAAACCAAATGGCGATGTACGTCTCTGCGTAGACTTAACCAAATTAAATTGCCAGGTTTTACGAACTTCTTACCACACAAAAACACCAAAAGAAGCAATATCTGGTTTAACAATAGAAGACAACTATTTTGCTAAGATTGACTTAGTGAAAGGATACTGGCAAATGCCGCTTGATACTAAATCACAAGAGTTAACTGTGTTTATCACACCATTTGGAAAATTTAAGTTTTTACGTTCCCCTATGGGATTTATTTCAACAGGCGATAGCTTTTCATACCGTGGTGATCAGGCTTTCATAGGATTAAATGTTCAGAAAGTTACAGATGACATTGCTATGGGGTCTCCAACTATCAGAAAACTTGTGAGCACCGTTTGTGATGTCCTAGAAAGATGCGCATATTATAATCTTACTGTAAACAAAAATAAATCTATTCTTATATCCAAAGAGATTGATTTTGTTGGATATAAAATATCACATGGAAACATATCAGCAGACCCCAACAAAGTGAATGCCATTTCAGACTTTCCAATACCTACCACTCGGACTGACCTCCGAAGCTTCCTAGGTCTCGTGAACCAATTGGGTTCTTTTAGTTCGGAAGTTGCATCTGCAGCTAGTCCCCTTCGTGGATTATTAAGTTCGAGAAACGAATTCATATGGTTACCAGAACATAACCAGTCTTTCAAAAAAGTCAAAGCTGCTTTACTAAGACCCCCTGTTCTTGGAATGTTTGACCCGAATGCAGAGACCTGTTTGCAAACGGACGTTTCTCGCTTACATGGCATTGGTTTTGTTTTATTGCAAAAACAATCAGGATATTGGAAACTTATACAGTGCGGAAGCAGATTTTTAAAAGAAGCTGAAACCAGATATGCTATAGTTGAATTGGAAGCCTTGGCAATCTTATGGTCGATTCGAAAATGTCATGTTTATTTAGCAGGATTAGAATCATTCACTGTAATAACAGATCACAAACCCCTAGAAACAATGTTCAACCGATATGGTCTGATTGATATAGAGAATACCAGGGTATTAAATTACCGTTCTAAATTGTCCAGTTATAACTTCAATGTTGTATGGAAAAAAGGAAAAGAACATTTAATACCAGATGCTTTATCAAGAGCCCCGATTTCAGATCCAGATAGCAATAATGATGATTCAGATGATGAACTGATATATGAACAGTCTGCTATATTTTTAAATGCAGTTAATGAGGCAGCCATAAATGGTGATATTCCAGATATTACTCTAGATAAATTGAAGGAATGTGCGAAATCCGATAGTGATTATTTGCTATTGATTGATGCTATACGCAATGATTTTATAATGAAAGATTCAGAATTTAGTGCCTATGTTCAACAATTCAGAAAGATTTGTGGAGAATTGTCGATAGATGATGGCTTGATTCTGAAAGGTGCTCAAATTGTTGTTCCACCATCTGGGGTAAAAGATATATTGAAGCGGTTACACGCAAGTCACCAGGGAATAGAAAGAACTAAGAGACGGGCACGTCAGTCCGTTTACTGGCCTGGATTTAATTCTGATATCACAAATACTGTTGAAACTTGTTTAGAATGTCAACATTTTCGCCCATCCCTTCCAACTGAACCAATGTTGCAACACATCATTCCGGCTCGAATTTTTCAATCTGTGTCAGCAGATTTTTTTCAGTATGGTGGAGCATACTATATAGTATATGTTGATCGCACTTCGGGTTACCCCCTTGTTGATAAGTTTAAGAATGCACCTACAGCATCTGATAATATAAAGGTATTGAGACAATATTTCGCAATGTTGGGAGTCCCTAACATCCTTTCATCAGACAATGGGTCTCAATTTGCAGCTGAAGAAACACAGCAATTTTTTAGAGAATGGGGAGTCAAGTGGCAATCATCAACCCCAGGATATCCAAAAAGTAATGGACACGCAGAGGTGAATGTGAAAAAGATAAAATATTTGTTGGCCAAAACTGGTGGCAATATGAATTCGGATGATTTTCTAGCGGGCCTACTAGAATTACGAAATACTCCAAATGAAGATGGATTATCCCCAGCGCAACGAGTATTCGGTCATCCCTTACGATCACTCGTCCCAACTCATTGGAGATCCTATTGTAGCGAGTGGCAGAAAGATGCAGACATTGCTGATAGAAACCGCTTAAACACTGCTGATAAACGGAGATATTATTATAATCGAAGTGCAGTTGCATTAAAAAATATAAAAGTTGGCTCCACCGTTATAGTAAGAGATCTAAATTCTCATAGATGGGATAAGTTGGCTTTAGTAGTCGAAACGGACAATCATCGACGATACAGGCTCCGTTTCGCATCAGGACGCGTTCTATGGCGAAACAGATGTTACCTTCGACCCATACAACCCGAATTATTAAATATTGATTCCAGTTCCAACAACCAAATGAGTAGTTCTGCTAATGATGTGAATATACCAACAACAGACTCATACACTAGACCCCAAAACTTACAAACAGACATACAACCCTCCATGGATTCTCCAGTGAACCGACGATCGGGGCGAATCTGCAAACCTCCAGAAAGATTAACTTACAACTCTTTCGGCTGAAGATGTTTTAATTTTCTGATTATATTTTAACACTGCTAAGATTTTAACTCAGGAAGATCCATAATGAATTTTATATAAACTGGAAGATTACTTAACCATTTACTTATACTATTAATATTGGATCTCGAAAAAGAGGAGTTGGTATATTAGTATATTGTGTATAAAGTAGGCCATGGTAGATAGGCCTACTGGTGGAGGTTTTGATACCGGTAACTAGTTTTAGTATGTATTGCAGTGCGGTACTTATAACGGCCAGACAATTGATAATAGACAGGCACGGACAGTAGTCACTCCTTCTATACATTACAGAAGGGTCGATAGTAAAGGGAAGGAAGGGTCAGGGTTGAGTGAACGCCAATAGTAAAGGGAAGGAAGGGTCAGGGTTGAGTGAACGCCAATAGTAAAGGGAAGGAAGGGTCAGGGTTGAGTGAACGCCAACAGTAAAGGGAAGGAAGGGTCAGGGTTGATAGTAAAGGGAAGGAAGGGTCGATAGTAAAGGGAAGGAAGGGTCAGGGTTGAGTGAACGCCAATAGTAAAGGGAAGGAAGGGTCAGGGTTGAGTGAACGCCAATAGTAAAGGGAAGGAAGGGTCAGGGTTGAGTGAATGCCAATAGAAAAGGGAAGGAAGGGTCAGGGTTGAGTGAACGCCAATAGAAAAGGGAAGGAAGGGTCAGGGTTGAGTGAACGCCAATAGTAAAGGGAAGGAAGGGTCAGGGTTGAGTGAACGCCAATAGAAAAGCGAAGGAAGGGTCAGGGTTGAGTGAACGCCAATAGAAAAGGGAAGGAAGGGTCAGGGTTGGGTGAACGCCAATAGTAAAGGGAAGGAAGGGTCAGGGTCGATAGTAGTAAAGGGAAGGAAGGGTCAGGGTTGAGTGAACGCCAATAGAAAAGGGAAGGAAGGGTCAGGGTTGAGTGAACGCCAATAGAAAAGGGAAGGAAGGGTCAGGGTCGATAGTAGTAAAGGGAAGGAAGGGTCAGGGTCGATAGTAGTAAAGGGAAGGAAGGGTCAGGGTTGAGTGAACGCCAATAGAAAAGGGAAGGAAGGGTCAGGGTCGATAGTAGTAAAGGGAAGGAAGGGTCAGGGTTGAGTGAACGCCAATAGAAAAGGGAAGTCAGGGTCAGGGTTGAGTGAACGCCAATAGAAAAGGGAAGGAAGGGTCAGGGTTGAGTGAACGCCAATAGAAAAGGGAAGGAAGGGTCAGGGTTGAGTGAACGCCAATAGTAAAGGGAAGGAAGGGTCAGGGTTGAGTGAACGCCAATAGAAAAGCGAAGGAAGGGTCAGGGTTGAGTGAACGCCAATAGAAAAGGGAAGAAAGGGTCAGGGTCAGGGTTGAGTGAACGCCAATAGTAAAGGGAAGGAAGGGTCAGGGTTGAGTAAACGCCAATAGTAAAGGGAAGGAAGGGTCAGGGTTGAGTGAACGCCAATAGTAAAGGGAAGGAAGGGTCAGGGTTGAGTGAACGCCAATAGTAAAGGGAAGGAAGGGTCAGGGTTGAGTGAACGCCAATAGTAAAGGGAAGGAAGGGTCAGGGTTGAGTGAACGCCAATAGTAAAGGGAAGGAAGGGTCAGGGTTGAGTGAACGCCAATAGTAAAGGGAAGGAAGGGTCAGGGTTGAGTGAACGCCAATAGAAAAGGGAAGGAAGGGTCAGGGTTGAGTGAACGCCAATAGAAAAGGGAAGAAAGGGTCAGGGTCAGGGTTGAGTGAACGCCAATAGTAAAGGGAAGGAAGGGTCAGGGTTGAGTAAACGCCAATAGTAAAGGGAAGGAAGGGTCAGGGTTGAGTGAACGCCAATAGTAAAGGGAAGGAAGGGTCAGGGTTGAGTGAACGCCAATAGTAAAGGGAAGGAAGGGTCAGGGTTGAGTGAACGCCAATAGAAAAGGGAAGGAAGGGTCAGGGTTGGGTGAACGCCAATAGTAAAGGGAAGGAAGGGTCAGGGTCGATAGTAGTAAAGGGAAGGAAGGGTCAGGGTTGAGTGAACGCCAATAGAAAAGGGAAGGAAGGGTCAGGGTTGAGTGAACGCCAATAGAAAAGGGAAGGAAGGGTCAGGGTTGGGTGAACGCCAATAGTAAAGGGAAGGAAGGGTCAGGGTTGAGTGAACGCCAATAGTAAAGGGAAGGAAGGTCGATAGTAGTAAAGGGAAGGAAGGGTCAGGGTCGATAGTAGTAAAGGGAAGGAAGGGTCAGGGTTGAGTGAACGCCAATAGTAAAGGGAAGGAAGGGTCAGGGTTGAGTGAACGCCAATAGAAAAGGGAAGGAAGGGTCAGGGTTGAGTGAACGCCAATAGAAAAGGGAAGGAAGGGTCAGGGTTGAGTGAACTCCAATAGTAAAGGGAAGGAAGGGTCAGGGTTGAGTGAACGCCAATAGTAAAGGGAAGGAAGGGTCAGGGTTGAGTGAACGCCAATAGAAAAGGGAAGGAAGGGTCAGGGTTGAGTGAACGCCAATAGTAAAGGAAAGGAAGGGTCGATAGTAAAGGGAAGGAAGGGTCAGGGTCGATAGTAGTAAAGGGAAGGAAGGGTCAGGGTTGAGTGAACGCCAATGAAATAATGGCTGATGCTGACTAATATAAATAGTGTTGTTGATAATTTGGTATAGGATCTCTTATCTGCCGGATAGATTATTGATTGAGCTTAAAGCTACAACTTCTAAATTGATTTGTTACCTGTGGGGCGAGCCAAGCAGTCAGGGCGAGCATTAGCGCACAATTATAATTAGTATATAAATGGGGTAAAAATGTCATGTCCGTCCGTCTGACTGTCTGTCCGTCCGTCTGTAATGAAAAATTAATTCGTAAATAACTTTTGAAGATTTTAACCATTTTCAACCAAATTTTGTATGGGCATACTAGAAAAAAAGATGGAATATTTTTTAAAGTTAAGGGCAAATACCTCTCGAACTTTTGACTCCAGATCAAATCGAAATTGTTTCGAACTTGCTCACGTTCGCGTGCTGCGCGAATCACCACGAACGTGTTACATTATGTATACATAGAGATGCCCAGTCTTTGTCTGTGGAGACTGTTGTAGACTTACTACTACAACTAATATAATATGTTATCTCCTTGCAACCTACAGTAAATCCTGAGACTATAATCTTCCTTGCGGGAAAATATTTATATAAATGGTATTTGCGTTACTCGGATGAACTCAATTTTATTATCATTTCATTCATGTTGAGCAATTCTAGTCCTTTTCATTCATTTTCATTATATTAATTAAATTATATGTTATAGGGGCGTTCATAAAGCAAGGGGGGGGGGGGGGGGGGGGGTGGTCGAGCTTGCGTGACATTTGTGACGGTCACGGCGATGTTATATGCTTTAATGTTAGCTTGGCTTTGACTTTCACATATGTGTAGAAGAGTGGGTAGATATAGTGATAGAATTTATATTGTATTTTGGCATAACAAACATAAAATAGTTTTTTTCTGGGGGGGGGGGGGGGGGGGGTCTACTACAAATTTATTTATGTGACAGGGGGTTTGAACATAGATTGTAGGTTGATGGGTTGATGGGACAGATGGGAGACGATGAGGAGGTAAATTGCGGACATACAAGGTATCAGATAGTATTTCCAGGTCTATCTTTTACCTGAGCCGCTAGCTGAATGGTTTGAGCGCCAGACTTCCAATCCGGAGGTCACCAGTTCGATCCCACCTGGACGTTATTGCCGACGTTGCAAAAGCTGTGCCCAACGAAGGTTATAATACTTTATGAAGTCTTATACCTCGGGAATAGTATATACCCGACCACTAGGGCCATAATAATAGGAATAATTGCAAATCATTTATGTTATTATAATATTATAAACGCCCCATATTAATTAATATGAATATTAGTTGTATAATTTGTTTTATTTTTGCTACGCCGTAAGCCTACTGGTTAACCAGTAGATGGTAAAGTAGTAGTACGGTGGTAGTATTAGTAATGGTAGCGGTATTGTCTGTGGCGTCTGGCGCCATAGAAAACTTGGTCGATGGCGCCGACAGCAAATTTCCAAAAAAAAACCGCGCCCTGGTAGCAATATAATTTTTATATTAAATTCAATATGAGCTATACTGTGGTACTTATTTATTATTACCAGTTACTATACCCCGAAGTAAATGTAAATAAATAAATTAATGTAAATAAAGAAGTGGTGGATAAAAAGAAAAAAACATGAAAGAAAAATGAAACTATTAATTAACAACCGCCACACCTTTAATACTTTTATAACGGTCTTTTCGTTGGTTGTGACATTAACAGCTTCAAAAACTTCGGAATATTTACCCCGCCCGAGTTTCTTCACTAACTGGAAGTCATCTTGATTTCTGTAATGATAAGCACATATTGTTATTATTTCGGTATCCATAAAGATGCATAAGATGGGAAAGGGAAACGTATTACCGGACAGGTAGTCGCGAGAGGCGAAAACTATGAGAAACTGAGAAAGTATATTTGAAAAACAAACTAGATGGTAACAAGCGCCAAATAAGTATTGAATCCTGATGAAACATTCTAGTGTGGCAACGGGATCCCGATCCCGATGGAAAAATATCGGGATTTTTCGGGATTTGCTATGTCTGAATATATAGTATGCCCTACAGCTAAAATTTGTAAAATTGTATAAAAATGTACAATTTTTGCCAATAGCAAAAATTTATGTCAAAAACAAAAATAATGAATAATAAAGTAAAAGAATAAGTAACGGTTTTCCTTTTACAATTTTCTTGATTTATAACTGATTTCTGAATCTGAATTTCATTCATTAAATGTATTAAAATATATGAATGTCTATATTATAAATAATATAAACACTTGTTTTTTATTGAATATGATAAACATTTTTATGTGATGGCAGCGATTCAGTCCGACTTCAGTATAGAAATATTAAAAATGTATCAGAAAATAGATTAAAAACGTAAGTGAAATGAAATACGTTCGTGGGAAATGAACTACGTCTGTGAACCATTTGAAAAAAGTCAGTGGTCATTTTTACATATCAAGGCATTTTTTCAGATTTCCGGAAAGTTTCTTTTACTCTTATTCTGGGCAGGGCAGATACATTTAGGTTTTGTATGAGTCAGGCCCAGTAAAATGTACAATCCCGATCCCGAAAATCGGGAACCCAACAGTTGTTATCCTGATCCCGAATCCCGATCCCGTTGCAACAAGACATTCAGTGAAAATACAAAATTTAAAGATTAAAGAAACTTGATTACATTATATATAATAAAGAATTATAAGAAATATAAGATAACAATTAATTGATCAGGTTGATTAACACCACAACCGTCGAGTCTAAAGATACCCAGGCATCGCAATGTGAAGTAGATTAGAAGTATCGGTAGTTTTCGTCTACTTCTTCTACCCGATGGAAGGCTGGTTGTATTGTCAATGTCAACCCAATTATATTATGTTGGTCAAAAGACATTCGTAATTCATAGTCCACCACAATAATACAGAGGAAAGATGCCAGAGTGTCTCCTTGTAGGGAAACTTTAAACGTAAATTTATTGCAGCAATTATCTCATCGGGGAACCCGTAAGGATATTAAAGATACAGAGTCGAAACATACGTGGTCGGGAGTCGAAACCCTCGAACAAGTCAATAAAGATGATATGCTAAATACCTGTCTTTTCTCGCAGACAATTCTTCTATGATCCGCCAAAGTGCCAGAATTGGCTCCACGGGGTATTTCTACCTCTTCGGTAACCTTTCCATTGACACACAGAAACCTTTCAATGGGATACCGGTACCTTATTGGCATTTCTTCATGCTGTTGGTATATGTCTCTGTCTACACTACACCCCACCCACTAACCAAACATTGCCATTCAAATCAGCTTATTCTTGAATCGGTAACGTCATTGAAATGGCTGTCTGACTTTAGGGGCACCTGCCCTGCACGGTATACAATCTACATCGTTTGTGAAATATATCGATAAGTAATACTTTTACGTTTGGAGATATCTCTGTCTACAACCACTAAATCAATCACGGCGTAGTCGATCAGGTAGGAATGGAATTGTAATTTTTTATTAGACGTCAAATCAGATCAAATTACGCAATTAAAATATGAACAATAACGATAACATAATAAAATAGTTAACAGACCAATAAAAGTACCAAATAGCCAATGCAAAGCAAAATTGCGACTTGCTGCTTCAACTGTGCTGTCCTAAACTGAGTTGTCACGATACTGACTAGGACAACAATTAAGTCCCAAAATAAAAAATTCCTACTTCGATAAGATATCACACCGGTACTGAATTCTTATTTATTTCTGATTATTTTGGAAATGATAAAAATATAAATGAGACTGACACTCAATTGTCCGTACCAAATGGTCGGAACCCAATTGTCCTGCTTGTGGTCCTATGATATACAGATACAATAGGTATATATAATAATCTAGTCAACGTAGAGAACCAAATATAACTTTTATACACTTACCCCCATTCAACTACATGAGTTTCGTAATCCCAATAATCTCGAGATCGATGGCTGTTAACGTCTGCATACACACGTGCCCGACTACAAGCCATCTTCTTAAGTTTACTAGTCGGCCCTTCCATGTTCCTGTACTTAGTTTATGCAGTTCGGGTACAATTTACTTTACAAGCATAGGCCTCGACTAGTGCTGGTCAGCAGGTACCGGTAGGCATATAGACAATTCCGTTTGATAAGCCGCGTGAAGAATATAATTAATTAAAGAAATATACAGATATATGGAATAGTAACTTTGACGCCAATTTCAAATTTTTTCATAATTTAATTTATACTGTATAAAACTCGCTGGTTACAGTAGTGGCTGTGGTGGCCTCAATTAAATCCGTCATATACCCCTAACAGCTTCTACTAAATAAAGTGTGAGAGGGCTGCTATGGAGGTTGGATTGCATATAAATGCTACAAAGACAGAATTCATGACCTTTAATGTTGATGGAAACTTGACAACCATTGATAATAATCAACTAAGAAAGGTCGATGACTTCCAGTACCTTGGATCATGGATAGAGAGTAGCAAAAAGGACATAGAAGTTAGGAAAGCAAAGGCTTGGGCAGCTCTATCAAAAATGGATACCATCTGGAAATCAGATCTCTCCAGGCACCTGAAAACTAAGTTCTTTCGAGCCACAGTGGAAAGTGTATTTTTATACGGGGGAGAGACCTGGACACTGACTAAATCACTTGAACAACGAATTGATGGTTGCTACACAAGACTACTAAGGGCAGCCCTAAACATCAGCTGGAGACAACACATGACAAACGCCGAGCTTTATGGCAGTTATGGTACAATACCACCTGTAACAACCACCCTCCGTGAACGCAGATTAAGATTCAGTGGGCACTGCTGGCGAAGTAAAGACGAGGTCATACCAGATCTACTTCTCTGGCAACCAACTCATGGAAAGCGTAGTCATGGACGACCGGCCATAACATATATAGATCAACTTGAAAGGGATACTGAACTTGGGAGAAACGAAATTGCGGCAACTATGGAGAATCGGGAAGCCTGGAAGGTCTCCTTTCCACTGTCCGAGTTCGCTCGACCTAGTAGTAGTAGTATACCCCTAACCGTATGTCATACTGTCATAATGTGATAATCTGAGAAATTTACCGGAATTTCGAACATTATTGCCATTACAGCATTAGCGGCCATTCGGGCTTAGATTTAGGGTGGCTAATGTTTACAGCTACATAAGGTCAGGGTTACATGACAGTTTTAATTATGGTTGAGGCCTGACCAACTAACGCTAACCAAAATAATAAACATTAAATTACAATTAAAGTACCGGTACCGGTACCGGTACAGTGCACAGTACAACAGATACAAAATTTTACCTTTACCCTGTTATCCACAGCACAGGTGGCATGTGTGAAGGTAACGGTAATTACTGAATTATAGCACAGATATATATTACAAATTGAGGGAAAGAAACCGTTTACTGAGCTGCTGAGACGAACTTTTCTAACCAAAACAATAAGCTCTATTGTTACCAATTGAGGAAAAGAAAGGAACAGGTTGAATGAATTGAACTCTCTTTTTTATTAAAATTACATATACAACTGTACAATCTGACAATGTAGTTCTAATAAATTACAAGTGTTAAGTTAATAGATTCATTTTAATTCATAAACAATTCAGTTCTAATAAATTACAAGTTTTAAGTTTGTCACAAAAGGACTTAACACTTACTGATTCGACTAGGTCACTGTGAAGTGAGTTCCGATTATTATTGAAAAAAAAATAATAATTTATACATCGAAAGCGCAACAAGTCGCAGGATATAATTTCGGCCATACAATCACCAAACAATTGATTATTCTGTATATCACAACAAACTTCATCGAAAAGGAAAATGAATAAGCAAAACTAGCTACGCTACTGCTTTATTCTATGGATCGACCAAATTTAAAATTTGTGTCGAACCGGAACCAAACCGAATTTGAAAAAAAATTCGTCAAATTCGGTAGCGAATACCGAATATTGAAAGATTTGACACTAAAATGCCAAAGTTATTATAATATTCAATTTTAATTTTAAATGTAAAACATTTATCAAAGAAATTCAGTTTTTACTAAAAGAAAGGAGGAAAATCGGCCTGCGGTACTAGTGTCTGACTGTCAGAATTACGGTTTTTGTGGGTTAATCCCATCTCACATTGTTGAGTACGCTACCTGAGTAAGTGATTAACATTGTTTCGTAATCCTTTATTATTGTACTACATAGGCCTGACAGAGTGACAGTCGACTATGCAAATTACCAAAATTACTCTGACAGTCTGAATGTTATAATTCAGTAATTATTTATTACATGGGAATAAAGTATAAATTTTTTCATTATTCTTGAGGTATAAAAGTATTTTATTTGCCAAGCATCACCAGGTTAATAAAGGGTCGAGAGAAAATTGAAAAAAAAACGTTCTACATTTCTTCCCCATGTATGTAATACGTAATTTTATTCTTAAATTGGTACATTTTTGTTGCTCATATCAGCATATATTTAATAAAACAAAGACCGCTACAATGCCATTCTTATGTACGGGAGTGGATTTTTTCACTTGTTCTTCCACATGTGCAATACACTTGGAGGTTGTTGAGGAAGCTAGCGCAAAACATACCCATTTTGTTTTTCGAAGATTCTTAGGTCGACGTCTCCCACCTATGTGGCATGTCAAGTTCTACTCGGATAATGCAAAAACTTTTTTAAAACTTTCAACTATGCGCTTTCCTTCCCACTCCATAACATTTACTTTCATACCCGTTCGATCTCCTCACTGGGGCGGCTGGTGGGAAAGGATGGTAGGCATAGTAAAGAAATGTTTAAAAATAACTTGTCATAATCAAGCTTTTACTCTCATTCAGTTGGTGACTGTATTTGTGGAAATTGAATCAGCTGTTAACAGCCGGCCAATTACGGCATTGTCCAGCGATCTGAATGATTCCAAACCATTAACACCATCTCACTTCCTGTTCTGTCATACTTCCGATACTGATAGTATTGACCCTGCAGCGACTAATTGTCCTGATAACCTAAGTAAGGCTCTCTTACTTCGAGATAAGGTTTCACGATCTATTTGGAAACTATGGTCTACTGAATAACTTGCGTCACTAAAATGTTGGAGAACTCCCAGTCAAGGGACTAGTAATATACCTTAAGTAGGTCATGTGGTATTGGTGAAACAAACTGGCAAAGTCCCAATTCCGCGAGGTAAATGGCCACTAGCACGTATATTGGCTTTACATCCAGGATGGGATGGATCAACATATTCAGCTGATATACTACTTAATGGTAAGAAGACGAACCATGCACTTAACTACCTCATTCCTATGGAATGTGATGTAACCTTTAATGACATCCCTAAAGTTAATGATAGTGGCATACCCAATGTTATGGTTAGTGTCCCAGATCAACAAACTCTAAAGGACAAAACTGAAAATAACCTTAAGTCTAAAGACAATAGGACTTATTATATTTCGAGATATGGGCGACGAGTAAATCACTTCAAAAACCAATAGTGTTTTCGATGTGGGGGTATGTAAACCTGATTTTTATCTATACTTTGTTCCTATACCGTTATTCCTATACCATTATTCCTATACTGCTGTACCGTTGTTGTTATACTGCTTACCGTTGGGATTATGTATTCCTATACCTGTATACTGCTGTACCTACCTACTTACCTACCGTGTTATTATCTATTACCACATCAATTATTGAACTTTCTGACATTTTGATATAAACTTATTGTTTTCATTATTTATTTGGAAAGGGGTATTTTGGCTGGAACAGGAGTGGAGAAATGGTCCACCAGACTGCCAGATGCTGCGTATGGGTGTTCTAAGTCTGGGTGGTTCGATTCTGAGTTGTTCAAGAGATGGTTTTTTGAGGTATTCCTTGATCGGGCGAAACAAATTGAAGGGAAAAGGATATTTATCAGTGATAACCTTGGAAGCCACATCTGCACTGAAGTATTGGATGCGTGTGCTGTGCACACACAGCACAATATAGTGTTCATATCGATCATAACAAATCAAATCTTGTCTCAGGTTTCATGTCATCCGGCATCTACCCTCGTGATATGGAACAAGTCTTAAAGAAAGTCTTAACTCCTCTAGAAGATGACGAGGCATCTGTGCGTGAACTGTTTGATAAAGCAGTGGTGAATCTATTGAATGAGTATTTTGGACCAGCAGAAAAAAACAACAAGAAAAAGAGGTAAGAAAGTAGTACCAGGTAAAGCAGTATCTTCAGCTGATCTCATTGTTGATGATAAAAATACATGTGGAGAGTGCAATAGAAAGTATACAAAGAAACATAAGAAACCATGGGTTCAATGTGATAAGTGCGATAAATGGTTTGTGGCATATGCATTAAGGAAGATGAGTTTGACGAGGATAAAGATTGGTATTGCAACAAGTGTGCTTGTCCTAAAGCTGGAGCTATTCATAATCCAGAAAGTGACGTTGATGATACGTTGATTGATAATGCTGATCCAGAAAGTGACGTTGATGATATGTTCATGGATACTGCTGATCCTGATACTGTGATAGCATGCGGTGATAGCAGAAATTATAACAGTGGAAATACGATTCCCTGTGTTTAGGCCTATTCTCAACTTTTAAGTGAAGATATTATGGAGGGATGAGGTCGTGTCATGCTAACTAATATCGGTATTTCAAACAAATTTAAAGTGAACTAAAATTTGTTGCTTTATATTAGCGAATTATTTTTAAATCTGTATAATAATTTGAAACTGTGCTACACACTGTAATCTATATATATAAGATAAGAATAAGTAACACACACGTCATAAACCAATTGAGGGAAAGGAACAGGCTGACAGGTTATACGTTAGACAGACAGAGGCAGGTTTTTCAAACTAAAACAATATATGACCACTTTCTGACTTTACCAATTGAGGGAGCCCTGTCGCTGTCACCTCACCACATAGGCCATGTGCTTATACATACATACAGAAGCGGGCTTTTCTAACCAACTACTAAACTACAATCGGCATGCTGCATTGCAGCTGCATTATATATATATTAAGAATGCTGTGCCGGCAGGCCAGCTTGTTGACAAAATTGCGCCTCCACAACTCCCTTGCTGCCTTATCACCCATGACAATTGCTAGACCATCCGCATCTTCAAGGCCAGTGCCCTTTCAGGCAGTAAGATGCGTCTCAAGAAAGTCATGAGCCACCATGATTATTCACTCCATGAGGCTGTGAGGTGCACTGGCTGGTCCTCACGGCAAAAGCAATGTCCTGCAAAGCGGAGGCGGCTTTGTTCTAGTGTCAAGCTTGGGGGAACCAATGACAGAATGAGACACCCCCAACTCCAAAGTTTTATAGTTGGACCAGACAGCCAGACCAACTATAAAACTTTGGAGTTGGGGGTGTCTCATTCTGTCATTGGTGCACAAGTGCACAATGTGTGCTGTGCATTGTACTTGACTTGACTGCAGTACTGCTTGACACAGTAAACCCGGCGTTGCGGCGTTTCTAACCAAAACACGGTCCTACGAATTGCTCAAAAAAACACAAAATTACCCAAAAACATACAAAAAACACAAAAAAATACAAAAAAAACACAAATTTACCCCAAAAAAAAACACAACACAAAAAAACACAATACAGCAATATTACCGGTAACCCAAAAAACTTAGGCCTACCCAAAAAGGCAAAAATAATTTATATTCTATAAAAAGGTATAAACTGATAAGTTAGGCCTATTCAGTTATCTGGTTATTGGTGTTCCCATGTGTTTCGGTAGGCCTATCTCTGTAGTGCGATTTTAGTAGGCCTATTTTGGTTTGGTTAGATATTGAATAGGCAGATAGAGATAGGCCATACATAGCCAGTTCGGTACAATGGCAAAATCTGCCAACCTCAAAAGTTGCCACATATGGCAATGTTTATTGCCAAATCTGGCAACTTTTGGTTTTTCTAATTTTTGCACACCCAGAAGCAAAATCGCATTTTGGTAAATAGGTAAGTGAAAAGAGCGTGAAATTTAAATATAATTGAACGTGACCGTATAAGAAAAAAAACCATCGTCTGAATTTCTCTTAGCAATAGGTCAGTAGGGTTCCCTATCCCGATCGGGCAGTCGGTGAGAAGCCAAAAATTGGACTTGAGTCCAAAATTGGACTTCGATTTCAGTTCAAGTCCAAAATTGGACATCTGTGAGTCCAATATTGGACTTCAAATCAGTCAATTGTTCCAGCAGTCCAGGGCCTTGGGTAATTGGATCGGGCGGGATATTTTTTTTTTAATCGAAAATATATCAAAAAATAAGAGTTTTGAACAGGGGGACCTGAAATTCACCAGGGGGAACTTTTTTTATAAGGCTTTGAATTTTTACAAAAGTCCAATATTGGACTTTAAGTCCAATTTTGGACGCGACATTGAGAATCAAACTTAAATGTACATGAAGCATAACAGACAGACAGATGAGAGACAGCCAGACAGCTATTAAGTTATGGAAAGTTACCTTTGCAGCTCTCTGTATGTATCTTCAGTGTACTGTACTTAGAATATAAATCGTACATTCTAGCTAGCATTCTAGGTACTTTGTACTTTAATTTTAGCATATTGTTTAGTTTACATTCATGTTATGTCTAACCTTACAGCCTTATGTACCCAGGACTTTAGAGTCTTTAGGACTAGATTAGATTAGATTATGCTCCAAGAAATATTCAATTACAAATTATATTTGGTGGAAACTGGTAGCAATGCCAGGTTTGCCAACTGCAGCTGCTGCTAAGGCTAACTACAGTACACAGTACAAGCTACGATTTCGTCTAAGCCTATGGGAGCCCTATCAGAAAGAAATACTACAAAGTTGATGCTACCACCATCTCTTCTAATTTTTCCATACAACAGGAAGGGCTGAAGGGTATTTTAAAACGGCTGGATAATGAAAGGGAATTAACTGATTAACGTGTTGGGGTCTCCACATAATAAGTACAGAAGTAACACACGTCATAAACCAATTGAGGGAAAGGAACAGGTTACAGAGGCAGGCTTTTCTAACTAAAACAATAAACGGCCACTTTTGACTTTACCAATTGAAGGAGCCCTATCACCAAATACTACTAACTACAATCCAGCAATTGGCATGCTGCATTGCAGCTGCATTATATATAGGCCCTATTAAGAATGCTGTGCCGGCTTGTTGACAGAAGTGCGCCTCCACAACTCCCTTACACTCTTACAGCCTTATCACCCACACCCATGATATTTGCTAGATCATCCGCACCTTCAAGGCCAGTGTCCTTTGAGACAGTAAGAAAGATGCGTCTCAAGAAAGTCATGGGCTGTCCACCATGCTTATTCACTCCATGAGGTGCACTGGCTGGTCCTCACGGCGAAAGCAATGTCCTGCAAAGTGGAGGCGGCTTTGTTCTAGTGTCAACCTTGGGGGAACTAATGAGACACCTCCAATGTTATATTGTGTCTGGTTGGAGATGTGTGCATTGTATTTGACACAGTGAACCTAATCAAAACAATTAGTCAATACATTAACTCAATAACATAATAGGTTACAGTTTACAGTCGTCTTATTTTTGCCATACGAAAATACCACATGTATGGGCCCTAGGTATGGGTATGAATGAACTAACTAGCTATACAGCTATAACTCAACTACCGCTAAGGCAGTAAGACTACTACCGAAAAGCCATACCACTACCGCAGTACCGCAAAAAGTAACTATTGATGTCTGACTGTACGTGTGCGATCACTGCTTATAATACTTATAATAATTAATTTGATCATTAAAATAAAATAATGTAATTATATAGGCCTAATACTGTAATATATATGTACTGATACGGGATGCAGTTTTGATTGAAATACCGTACCGATATACAGTAGGCCTATGCTGCTATGGCAGCATGATGGGTACACACAATTGGACTTGAAGTCCAATTTTTGACTTCTCACCGACTGTCGGGATATATTCAACCTTTCCAAAAAGCGACCTAAACTATAAAAAAGCGACCCAAATGGCGCCATCCCAGGTTGGAATTCATGCATGAGCGCGCAGGTACGCTTTGTTGTTTTGAAATCACCGCGCACCTGAAATTGGCTCGTCGCGCAGCTCATCATAATCCATACAAAATCGCGCAGCTCATGTCATGCATATCTCAAAAAATCGCACAGTTCATAAGAACAATTTTACATTCCTATTTTACAAGTTTGAGCGTTTTAAGCTTATCTTTACGTCTGACTGTCTGTCTAGGCTTACATAATAAATGTAATTTTTACAACATCAAAATTGTTAATATTAAAAAATATTTTTATAATCCACTACTATCAGACAGTCAGACTATGGTGGCCCATCGGGCTCACTGCTTTTATAACAGAAAGTATTATTTTAGATTACAAACAAAACATGTAATTTCAAAAAAACGAATATTGAAATAGGTACCAGTCTGCCAGTAATACTTTGTATAGGCCTACCTAACAATTAGGCTTAAACGTACAGTTGGCTTATAATTAAGTCATACTTATAATACATTGTTACTTTCTGACTTTACCTGTTTACTAACGTAACATTGATTGATTGATTGAATTTTTTCCCATATAAAAAATACATACTGCACAATACTGAAATAATATATATAAATCACAATTTACCGGTAATTTATTTTACATTGTTTTATGTAAATTATGTAAATTAATGGATGGTATAATACATGTTTGAAATTATATAATAAAATTGTCTTGCCTAGGTATCATAAATGGTCTAACTCTGTACACAGTAGTTTACAATAAATCACGTGTACCGTATATACATACATTAAACTTGAAATAAAATAAAATTTACAGTTTAAAATATATCTGTTACGTAGCTACAGTTTAAAAAGTAGTATCACATACGTACAGTAAAATTTATTTAACAAGGTACAATAAAATACGAACACGTAGTTTAAAACTTTTCACATATTATGTATAGTAAAATTAACTCGGAGTATCAGTACGTAACTACAGTTTAAAAAGTAGTATCACATACATACAATGAAATTTATTTAACAAGGTACAATAAAATTTATTTAACAAGGTACAATAAAATACGAACACATAGTTTAAAACTTATCACATATGTACAGTAAAATTAACTCGGAGTCTCAGTATAATTTTATACAATAAAGCAAGGTATACAAAATAAAACAACGTAGACAAAATAAAACAAGGTAGACATCAATAAATCAAGGTAGACAAAAATAAAACAAGGTAGACAAAATAAAACAAGGTAGACATCAATAAAACAAGGTAGACAAAAATAAAACAAGGTAGACAAAATAAAACGAGGTAGACAAAAATAAAACAAGTA
>JAUCBJ010005811.1:0-41987 GCA_032718475.1 Nemertoderma westbladi | reverse complement strand
CTGCTTTCACCAGTACCGGTACCAGTAGTCCCACATCTGCATGTCTGTAGATTGCAGTATTTTGTGCACCGGCTGACCGGTAGTTCAAAAGTTGTGTTCAATGACATGTAGAGAGACCTACCACATAATACTGCAATATACTGATATACATACGTAACATTATTATCTTTACCATCTTTATTTTTTAAAATTAAGCTCTCACTTAGCAGCTTAGTACTGTAGTACAGTAGTATCTCTGCACCTAGCCACTAGCAGCCTAGACGTAAATACTGGTTGGAGTAATTCAGTACCGGTTGCCGGTAGGCCTACTTATTTGAATTTCTGCTTGTTTGGTTAAGGGCCAAATTATGTTTAATGCAATGTAAGGGATATTGAACAATGCAGCAATGACAGACGGTACCGGTAGCCGAAGTACCAAGGAATTAATAAACTTTATTTTGCAACTCAAGTCCAAGTAGTGGCGGTAGTCCGGAGCAACTAGGCCTATCGGGAAAGACGGTTGGCGAATATGGTGGGCGGTCGCCCAGACTACAAAACATGAATTATAATAAAAAGTTTAATTTTAAAAAATAAAGATGGTAAAGATAATAATGTTACGTATGTATATCAGTATATTGCAGTATTATGTGGTAGGTCTCTCTACATGTCATTGAACACAACTTTTGAACTACCGGTCAGCCGGTGCACAAAATACTGCAATCTACAGACATGCAGATGTGGGACTGGTACCGGTACTGGTGAAAGCAGTGCAACATCAATGTTAGAAGAAGTAATCTTAATTTAGCGGCATCTTATACGCTATTTTATTTACAATGGATGAAATAACAATATTTATTTCAATATTTATTTTCACTTGTCTGCATGGGTGGTTGTTTTTGCATTATCTTTCATTTGGCGGTCCAGTTCGGTCCAGTTCGCCTCTCTTTCGATCCAGTTCGGTTCAGTTCGGTCCAGTTCGGTCCAGATTCGTGTAGAGTACTATCCCGATATTCTGTATATATTCTGTACATATGGCTTATTGTGTTGTCATCTTCACGGGCCCGGATGGCGTTGAGGAAGTTGCAACAATATGTAGTGGATGGTTGTCGGCCGATGGACTTACATCAGCATATCCCATAAACACTAAACTTGCATCCAAGGCGCTGAGGGAGTCGTTACGTGCTGGTGACACTGCAGTTGGGCAATGGGGATCTTGGCCTTGCACATTTATTCGAAACTCATGCAAAGGTATTTTAACGGTAGTATTCTGATAATTAGATAGGATCATCGTATATGAATATCTAACAATCTAATAATTATTAAATCAAATAATAATTATTACATTACTGTAGACTAAATTTCAATGTTAATAATATTTTTCAGATGATCTATTGGCAGCTAAGGCAATAGAGGAGCGCGTTGTCTGTGAGGGTTCGGACATTGCAAGTGCTAGCGATCAAGATGGGTATTCCATTGGTATCGCAACACGATTCAGAGGAAAGAAACGGGTTGCGGTTGGAAATGAGAGTGATACTATGGATGAAGAAACAGCTGGAGTTCGACAGGACATTCAGTGCACTAGCAGCAGCAGGTAAAATTTATATCTTATTATTGTTCTCATTACCAATAATTAGTACAGTACATTAGAATTATTATGTAATAACTATTTACATACTTGTGTGTAAAGTAGCACTTGTGATCAGTGTGATGATCCGAGTGGCTTTGTTACACGAACGAACGTTAGTGAGTGAGTGAAAATAAAGCCACGAGGATCAGAACACTGTAAAGTACTTTGCAACAAGTATGTATGTAGTTTTATTCCAAAATTTTAACATTACGAAATGATTGTACATATATTATAAGTGATAGAAACTGCACAAATTATATTAGTTGCTGTATAAATAATTGTAAAAATGACATAAATTATGTTATAAATAAGTTAGCTTATATTTATGGTGGCGTTTGGAGCCATGTTATAATAATATAGCTAGGCCCTACTGGTTATTAATAGCTATACCCCGCCTACCGGTAGGTAATGCAGTAGGCCTATCTGGCTGCAGCAAATTTCCACCTATTGTTTACGTGGTAACCCATGACGGCGTTAAGTAATGTCCACTAGGGGGACATTACTTAACGCCGTCATGGTTACCACGTAAACAATAACACCAAATACAATACTAAATGTACAGGCCAATACAATGCTGTAATGTCCTCTAAAGTTGTAAAGTGCTAAATAACAACTCGCTGTTAATACTAACGGCGTTGAGTAATGTTACAATTTTGGAATAAAATAATTTTAATGTAAACTTTATATATGACACGAGCATCCGAATTTACTGTTATTGGTTTCAGAAACATTCCTGCAATTCCTGAGTATCCTTATGTAACATCGCTTGCACCGCCGGTGGTGCAACAGGATCTTGAGTTTTCGCAATTACCAAGTGATGAATACTTGCAGTGTGAATCAAATTCAATACTGAATATTGGACAACTAGAACCACGTAGCATCTCTCTACTTTCCAATGAAGAACGCTCTCGGCGCGCTTTCTCCCCATCCACATTGGCCCCGCAACCTGTCCCGGTCTCATTCGATTTTTCGCAATCGTCCACTACTTTGGACCGTCCACATTCACATCCCACGGTAGTTGGCCGTCCACATCCACAGCCCAGTGTCGACCGCCCACACTCGCAACCCATTATCATTGACCGTCAATCTCATCAAGCCATGTTCGATCGCTCAGCGACTATTTCTGACCGGCCAGTTTCAAACCCAAGAATTGGAGTTTCACGTAAGTTGCAGCGTAAATGGTTTATTGTACTTTTAGACTAATTGTAAAGTAAATACTGTAATAAATATTTACATACATGTCTGTAAATATGTAGCGCTTAAATTGTGTGGAACCAAGTGGTTTGTTACAAGAACGAACGAAGTGAGCGAGTGTAAAGAAGACAAAAAAATTTTATATGATATTATAATATTCTAGAATATTAAGTAAACCATGGATACCATCAGCCAGCGCTATCTTTTTTAAATGCAATATTATTATTAATTATTAATATCATGGAAATTACTTTGAAATTAAATTGCTGTAAAGTCGGTTCTAATCGGTACTGTATGCACGGGTGTAATGTTATTTCTTGTAATCGTTAGATATGGGGGGGGGGGGGGGGGGGGGGTTGCGTCCGTTGTTTAACCATTATTTTGCTATAAACTATATGCATAGGCCTACTATTAATATCATACTATTGTACCAATTAATACTGTGTAGGGAAGATTTAAATTTTTGTTATAAATCATATTTAATAAATATGATTTAATCATAATATTGATATCTGTTATAAATATATGATTATTTTGTATTATAGGAGCTGTTCTTCTCAACGATTTTGAAGATGGTGCGGTGGATGGCGCTATATCGGTGTTTTTTCGGCAGGCAAGCAATAGACCTGGAGGGGATAATTAGTAAGTATTACTGTAATTAAATGAAATCGTTTTATTAATTCAATGAATACTGTTGTTGAGTTGGGTCAGGGGTGGGTTAGGTTTGGTTAGGGTTCACGCTGGTTTAGGTTTCAGAAAGGGGTTGGGGTAGTAGTGTGAGCGTGGAGTAATAATTGGGATAGGGTTGAGATGAGTTAGGATTTGGTTAGTACTGTAGGCCTACATTATGGGGGATTGGGTTAGTACTGTAGGCCTACATTATGGGGGATTGGGTTAGTACTGTAGGCCTACATTATGGGGGATTGGGTTAGTACTGTAGGCCTACATTATGGGGGATTTGGTTAGTACTGTAGGCCTACATTATGGGGGATTGGGTTAGTACTGTAGGCCTACATTATGGGGGATTGGGTTAGTACTGTAGGCCTACATTATGGGGGATTTGGTTAGTACTGTAGGCCTACATTATGGGGGATTTGGTTAGTACTGTAGGCCTACATTATGGGGGATTGGGTTAGTACTGTAGGCCTACATTATGGGGGATTGGGTTAGTACTGTAGGCCTACATTATGGGGGATTGGGTTAGTACTGTAGGCCTACATTATGGGGGATTTGGTTAGTACTGTAGGCCTACATTATGGGGGATTGGGTTAGTACTGTAGGCCTACATTATGGCATCCATTTTGCTACAATATTACGCTCTGAAACTGTTTATCGCCATTGCATTAAATTGTAAGTAATGAATAAATTTGCGGTGCTGAGTACATACATACAGTACTTACTTACGTTATTACATTATTATTATACAGGAATTCGTTTACAGTAAATTGGTTGATTGATTAATTATTTTGTTTTTTTAGTGTGGCTCGCGGAAAACTGAAAGAACGATGCAGCAAAGACGATGCGGGATCGACAATTAGCGATAATGAGGGCGATGGTGACGATGCGGATGTGGACTCGTAATTCGTTTAAGTAAGACTTATTTTTGCCAATGCGAACTATAGACTGTATCTGTGCTGTCAACTAACTATCTGATAATTTTGTAATAATTTCATTTATAATGTAAATAAATAAATGAATAAGTTTCAAACATAAAGTTTCCATTCATTTATAATTCACATAACATATTATAGGCCTATATGTTGTATTAATTTGCGATGAGATAATTATAATGTGCAATGTACAACGTAAGGTAACGTGAGATTTACCTAGTGGCCTGAAAAACTGAAAATCCCTGATTAAATAAACGTTGGGATATGGATATCTAACGTCAGTTTTGTAAATTATTAATAAATTCGATATATTATTAGTTGCTCAATTCTAGAACAAAATCGACCTGCAACTAGTGAAGACCTCGTTTTGGTAATTTCGAAACCACGCTGGTGCGATGCGCGATATCGTGTTTAGTTAATAAATTGAAAACTCCATCAATTCATGTGCAACCAGTAATAAGAAATCGCGATAAATGTAATTAAATAAAAATTATTCTAGAACAATTTTCCTCAAAAAGTATGAAGTCTTGGCATTGGTGACGCGAAACTAGGCTAGTGAGATTCAGGATATTGCGTTTAATATAAAAATCGAAAACGCTATCGAATTCCGTAAAGGCGTTAATAAAATACTGCAACTTTTTTGAAATTTGTAAAATTCTAGAACTAGAAAAAATTAATTTTTGAACGGCGCTGCTTGGGGTTTCGAAACATGGATAGGCTGAAAGAGGACATCGAATTAAGTTGAAAAATGAAAACCCCATCGAATTTGGACAAAGCGTTCCGGAGTTATAGCGGATCGAAAAAAATTGACCCCCCCCCAGTCGCCAAAAATTTACAGTAATTTAAAATTTTGCAAAAAACTATACAATGTTCTGAAGGGGAGACTGACAGAGAGTAATCCAACAATAAAACATTTTGCAATAATGTTGACATTAATGTAGCCAACACACTGTGTACTTAAGTCATTCAGCTTACATTAGCAGAGGGAGATATTCCCATAGAGTGCGCATTGGGAAGAGTAATTCAGCTGAGGCGATAATAGATTTCTAACTAAACCAACCAGTTAATATTTGCTTTGACAGAGTATCCTAGGGCCTAAACAAACAGTATGGGTGTACTAAGTATAATACTCTTGGCAACCTCATCTATTTAATACTAAGCCTTGTGTAGAATTGCATTACATAAGCCATTTTTCATCAGGACACCAGCTGTCATGGGTGTTATTTTACCATTGCGCCTATGGCGTTTTTTTCGTTTATCTCTATTTTTCGAGCCCAGAGGCTATGGGCGGAGTAGCCGATCATGCCAGGGACCTTAGAATCGCGGTATCTTGATGCTGTGAAAATTTCATCAAAATCGTTAGAGTAGTTTTGGCTGTAGATCAGCCAGCCAGTCAGCCAGCCAGTCAGCCAGCCAGCCAGTCAGTCAGCCAACAATTCTTACAGTAATGAACCTCTCGGTTCCTAACTAGAGACGGCGTCAAGACGCCGTTAAGCAAGTCGGAAGTCGTTCGTCAATCAAAGGTAGGTTCCCTCAACAATTTTTACCTTTGTTCAGAAGGGAAGTGTTATTTATCTATGGTCAGAGAGAGATCCCACTCTGTAATTTGGCAATTGCTCAAATCCATTCAGCTGAATGACTCAGTAGAGTAAACTAAAGTAAATTCCCTCAGCCTCAATAATGTTTGCCTATGGTGTGAAGGGAATCTGACAGAGAATAATCTTAGCCACTAAATGTCATTCACCTAACAAAACATTTTGAATGCCACAGTGATTAACCCAATACAGATAATAAGCAGTTATTTTTATATTTCAAACTATAATGTTAGTGTAAGCCTTACAGAGTATCAGTATGAGGCTGAGTAAACATTCCGCCTTATAAGCATACAGCCTCCACAGTATTAATGTTGGCCAAACGATTTAAAAATAAAATACAGTGCAATAGTACTCTGTAACCTACAGTCATTCAGCTTGCACTAAATATCAATCACCTATAAAACATTTAAACATTTTGAATGCCACAGTGTGTAACCTGATACAGATAATAAGCAGTGATTTTTATGTTTTAAACTATAACGTTAGTGTTAGCCTTACAGTGTATCAGTATGAAGCTGAGTTAACATTCGCCTTATAAGCATACAGCCTCCACAGTATTAATGTTGGACGAAAGATTTAAAAATAAAATACAGTGCAGTAGTACTCTGTAACTAACTGTCATTCAGCTTGCACTAAATGTCAATCACCTATAAAACATTTTGAATGCCACAGTGATTATTAACCCAATACAGATAATAAGAAGTGATATTTATATTTCAAACTATAATGTTAGTCTTAGCCTTACAGAGTATCAGTATAAGGCTGAGTAAACTTTCCACCTTATAAGCATACAGCCTCCACAGTATTAATGTTGGCATAATGTAGCCGATACACTGTATACCTAATAGTCATTCAGCAGGGAGAAGAGTTATTCAGCTGAGGCGGTAATAGATTCCAAACTAAACCAACCAGTTGGCAGCCTCATCGATTTATACTAAGCCTGTGTAGAACCACAAACTAAATCAACCAGTTAATATTTGCTTTGACAGAGTGTCCTAGGGCCTAAACAAACAGTATGGGTGTACTAAGTATAATACTCTTGGCAACCTCATCGATTTATTACTAAGCCTTGTGTAGAAATGCATTACATTAGCCATTTTTCATCAGGACACCAGCTGTCAAGGGTGTTATTTTACCATTGCGCCTATGGAGTTTTTTTCGTTTATCTCTATTTTTCGAGCCCAGAGGCTATGGACGGAGTAGCCGATCATGCCAGGGACCTTAGAATCGCGGTATCTAGATGCTGTGAAAATTTCATCAAAATCGTTAGAGTCGTTTTGGCTGTAGATCAGCCAGCCAGTCAGCCAGCCAGTCAGCCAGCCAGCCAGTCAGTCAGTCAACAATTCTTACAGTAATCAAGTCTAACGACTTGCTAACTAGTGACGGGCCTAGCGGCCCGATAAGGAACCGACTTTTTATTTTAAATGAAAGAGACAGCGAGAATTAGTATAGAACTAATAATTATGTAAAAATACAATCATTTTTCATACAATAATTATTAATAATTTCGATCTATTATTAGTTGCTCAATTCTAGAACAAAATCGACCTGCAACTAGTGAAGACCTCGTTTTGGAATTTCGAAACCACGCTGGTGCGATGCGCGATATCGTGTTTAGTTAATAAATTGAAAACTCCATCAGTTCATGTGCAACCAGTAATAAGAAATCGCGATAAATGTAATTAAATAAAAATTATTCTAGAAAAATTTTCCTCAAAAAGTATGAAGTCTTGGCATTGGTGGCGCGAAACTAGGCTAGTGAGATTCAGGATATTGCGTTTAATATAAGAATCGAAAACGCTATCGAATTCCGTAAAGGCGTTAATAAAATACTGCAACTTTTTTGAAATTTGTAAAATTCTAGAACTAGAAAAAATTAATTTTTGAACGGCGCTGTTTGGGGTTTCGAAACATGGATAGGCTGAAAGAGGACATCGAATTAAGTTGAAAAATGAAAACCCCATCGAATTTGGACAAAGCGTTCCGGAGTTATAGCGGATCGAAAAAAATTGACCCCCCCCAGTCGCCAAAAATTTACAGTAATTTAAAATTTTGCAAAAAAAATTTTTGCGTTATTTTTGATGGCGAATCGATTGGCAGTACTGGCTACGAAAAATTTTTTTTTGAAATTTTTGGTCAGAAAAAAAACATGGAAAAAGTATATTTTTAAAAGATTTGTCTTTGCCTATGGTCAGAGAATGATCCAACTCTGTAACTTGGCAATCGCTCAAATCCATTCAGCTGAATGGCACAGTAGAGTAAACTAAAGTAAATTCCCTATACAATGTTCTGAAGGGGAGACTGACAGAGAGTAATCCAACAATAAAACATTTTGCAATAATGTTGGCATTAATGTAGCCAACACACTGTGTACTAAACCGTCATTCAGCTTACATTAGCAGAGGGAGAAACTTGGATACTCAACTAGAATGCACTGGGAAGAGTTATTCAGCTGAGGCAATAATAGATTTCAAACTAAACCAACCAGTTTATATTTGCTTTGGCAGGGCCTAAACAAACAGTATGGGTGTACTGGCAATAATAGATTTCAAACTAAACCAACCAGTTTATATTTGCTTTGGCAGGGCCTAAACAAACAGTATGGGTGTACTAAGTACAATAATCTTGGCAACCTCATCGATTTATACTAAGCCTTGTGTAGAAATGCATTACATAAGCCATTTTTCATCACGACACCAGCTGTTATTGGTGTTATTTTTTTACCATTGCGCCTATGGCGTTTTTTCGTTTATGTCTATTTTTCGAGCCCACGGCTCATGGACGAAATAGCGGAACATACCAGGGACCTTAGAATCGCGGTATCTAGCCGCTGTGAAAATTTCATCTAAATCGTTAGAGTAGTTTTGGCTGTAGATCAGCCAGTCAGTCAGCCAGCCAGTCAATCAATCAGCCAACAATTCTTACAGTAATGAACCTCTCGGTTCCTAACTAGTAATGAACCTTTCGGTTCCTAACTAGTGACGGGCCTAGCGGCCCGATAAGGAACCGACTTTTTATTTTAAATAAATGAGACAACGAGAATTAGTATAGAACTAATAATTATGTAAAAATACAATCATATTTCATACAATAATTATTAATAAATTCGATCTATTATTAGTTGCTCAATTCTAGAACAAAATCGACCTGCAACTAGTGAAGACCTCGTTTTTGAATTTCGAAACCACGCTGGTGCGCTGCGCGATATCGTGTTTAGTTAATAAATTGAAAACTCCATCAATTCATGTGCAACCAGTAATAAGAAATCGCGATAAATGTAATTAATAAAAATTATTCTAGAAAAATTTTCCTGAAAAAGTATGAAGTCTTGGCATTGGTGACGCGAAACTAGGGTAGTGAGATTCAGGATATTGCGTTTAATATAAAAATCAAAAACGCTATCGAATTCCGTAAAGGCGTTAATAAAATACTGCAACTTTTTTGAAATTTGTAAAATTTTAGAAATAGAAAAAATTAACATTTGATCGGCGCTGTTTGGGGTTTCGAAACATGGATAGGCTGAAAGAGGACATCGAATTAAGTTGAAAAATAAAAACCCCATCGAATTTGGACAATGCGTTCCGGAGTTATAGCGGATCAAAAAAAATTGACCCCCCCCCCCAGTCGCCAAAAATTTACAGTAATTTAAAATTTTGGAAAAAAAATTTTTTGCGTTATTTTTGATGGCGAATCATTTTTGATTGGCAGTACTGGCTACGAAAATTTTTTTTTGAAATTTTTGGTCAGAAAAAAAAACATGGATCTTTTTAAAAAGATTTGATGTCTTTGCCTATGGTCAGAGAATGATCCAACTCTATAACTTGGCAATCGCTCAAATCCATTCAGCTGAATGGCACAGTAGAGTAAACTAAAGTAAATTCCCTATACATACAATGTTCTGAAGGGGAGACTGACAGAGAGTAATCCAACAATAAAACATTTTGCAATAATGCTGGCATTAATGTAGCCAACACATTACTTAAGTCATTCAGCTTACATTAGCAGAGTGAGATATTCCCATAGAATGCATTGGGAAGAGTAATTCAGCTGAGGCGATACTAGATTTCAAACTAAACCAACCAGTTAATGTTAGCTTTGCCAGAGAGTGGTGAGAGGTTGGTAGGGCCTAAACAAACAGTATGAGTAGTGTACTAAGTATAATAATCTTGGCAACCTCATCGATTTATTACTAAGCCTTGTGTAGAAATGCATTACATAAGCCATTTTTCATCAGGACACCAGCTGTCATTGGTGTTATTTTACCATTGCGCCTATGGCGTTTTTTTCGTTTATATCTATTTTTCGAGCCCAGAGGCTATGGACGGAGTAGCCGATCATGCCAGGGACCTTAGAATCGCGGTATCCAGCTGCTGTGAAAATTTCATCAAAATCGTTAAGAGTAGTTTTGGCTGTAGATCAGTCAGTCAGCCAGCCAGCCAGTCAGTCAGCCAGTCAGTCAGTCAACAATTCTTACAGTAATCAAGTCTAACGACTTGCTAACTAGTGACGGGCCTAGCGGCCCGATAAGGAACCGTCTTTTTATTTCAAATAGAAGAGACAACGAGCTCGGCTCGGTCTGGCACGATTGGGCTCGATTCAGTTCGACTTGGCTTGATCGGCTCGGTTTGGCTCGATTGGGCTCGACTCAGCTAGATTGGATCGACTCGACTCAGTCCGGCTCAATTTGGCATAACACAGCTCGAATCGGCTCGATTGGGCTCAGCTTGGCTCGGTCTGACTCGACTCAGCTCGATTCGGCCCAATCGGCTCAATTGGGTTTGACTCGGCTCGGTCCGGCTCGACTTGGCTCAATTGGGCTCGATTCAGTTCAATCTGCTCGACTCGGCTCGAATCGGCTCGATTGAGATTTATTGGGCTTGACTCGGCTCGATTTGGCTCAACTTGGCTTAGTCCGGCTCGATTTGGCTCAAGTTGGCTCAGTCCGGCTCGATTGGGCTCGACTTGGCTCGGTCCGGCTCAATTGGGCTCGACTAGGCTTGAGTGGGCTCAACTTGGCTCAGTCCAGCTCGACTCGGCTCGACTCGGCTTGACTGGGCTTGACTCGACTCAGTGCGGCTCTATTTGGGGTGACACGGCTCGACTCAGCTCAATTGAGCTCGGCTCGGCTCAGTCTGACTCGACTCGGCTCGACTAGGCTTGATTGGGCTCGACTCGGTTCTATTGGGCTCGACTCGACTCGATTGGGCTTGACTCGGCTCAGTCTGGCTCGACTCGGCTTGATTGGGCTCAACTCAGCTCCGTTCAGCTCGAGTGGGCTAGACTCGGCTTAATAGCCTCAATTGGTTCTATTCGGCTCGATGGGTATGATTTGGCTCGATTGACACACGCTGCTGGAAGGGTCAATGCCAAACTCACGTGCTGCTCGAAGGGACAAAGTCAAACAGTATGTCTATTATTTGATGTAACTCAAGTGCTGTTCGAAGGGCGCAACATCATATATCGAAGGGTCAAAGCAAAACTCACGTGCTGCTCGAAGGGACAAAGTCAAACAATGTGTCTATTATTTGATGTAACTCACGTGCTGCTCGAAGGGCGCAAATACATATATCCAAGGGTCAAAGCCAAACTCACGTGTTGCTCGAAGGGACAAAGTCAAACATTGTGTCTATTATTTGATTAACTCACGTGCTGCTCGAAGGGCGCAACTACATATATCGAAACAAGCTCCTGTCTTGTATTTTAATTATATCAGAAATCGTTGCCTTCAGTACAAATTATCTAAAAATTCATTCACCTGAAGTATGGGTAACATTATAAATCCATTTTTCAGCTGAGGCGATAATAGATTTAAAACTAAACCAACCAGTTAATGTTTGCTTTGCCAGAGAGTGGTGAGTGGTTGGTAGGGCCTAAACAAACAGTATGAGTGTACTAAGTATAATAATCTTGGCAACCTCATCGATTTATTACTAAGCCTTGTGTAGAAATGCATTACATAAGCCATTTTTCATCAGGACACCAGCTGTCATTGGTGTTATTTTACCATTGCGCCTATGGCGTTTTTTCGTTTATCTTTATTTTTCGAGCCCAGAGGGTATGGACGGAGTAGCCGATCATGCCAGGGACCTTAGAATCGCGGTATCCAGCTGCTGTGAAAATTTCATCAAAATCGTTAGAGTAGTTTTGGCTGTAGATCAGTCAGTCAGCCAGCCAGCCAGTCAGTCAGCCAGCCAGTCAATCAGCCAACAATTCTTACAGTAATAATGAACCTCTCGGTTCCTAATTATTAACTAGTGACGGGCCTAGCGGCCCGATAAGGAACCGACTTTTTATTTTAAATAAAAGAGACAACAAGAATTAGTATAGAACTAATAATTATGTAATAATACAATCATATTTCATACAATAATTATTAATAAATTCGATATATTATTAGTTGCTCAATTCTAGAACAAAATCGACCTGCAACTAGTAAAGACCTCGTTTTGGAATTTCGAAACCACGCTGGTGCGATGCGCGATATCGTGTTTAGTTAATAAATTGAAAACTCCATCAATTCATGTGCAACCAGTAATAAGAAATGGCGATAAATGTAATTAAATAAAAATTATTCTAGAAATATTTTCCTCAAAAAGTATGAAGTCTTGGCATTGGTGACGCGAAACTAGGCTAGTGAGATTCAGGATATTGCGTTTAATATAAAAATCGAAAACGCTATCGAATTCCGTAAAGACGTTAATTAGGAGCCCGCTTGACAGCGGGATACTTACTGTAAGAATCTCAGGGATACTTTCTGTAAAAAATCTCAGGATACATTACACTGACTGACATACTGACTGACTGACATTTATCTAGGTTAAGGCACTTCCTGCCTGGCGATTTTGATGAAATTTTGCAAGTACATTGCTTTGGTGGTTCATAATTTCAGATCGATTCTATGTGTGGTATTCGATATATTTAGTTTTTTGACATTGTTTTGTCGCGAAATTAAAAGCAATGGTAAAATAACAGCTGGTGTTCATGATGAAATATGGCTTAATATGTTATACACAGTCATAGAAAAACGTTTTGGTTGCCAAGTTTTACTAGTAGGCTATAAGGAAAGGCAATGTTTACTCACACATTAGCTGTTGGTTTCTAATGTATTACCCCATAAGCTGATTGCTCTCCCAGTGCTTCCTAAATCCTAAGGGTATATCTACAATAAGGTTACTCACTCTGCTATGTTAGGTTAGGAGCCCGGCGGGATACTTACTGTAAGAATCTCAGGGATACTTTCTGTAAAAAATCTCAGGATACGTTACACTGACTGACATACTGACTGACTGACATTTATCTAGGTTAAGGCACTTCCTGCCTGGCGATTTTGATGAAATTTTGCAAGTACATTGCTTTGGTGGTTCATAATCGCGTTACAAAATTTCAGATCGATTTTATGTGTGGTATTCGATATATTTAGATTTTTGACATTGTTTTGTCGCGAAATTAAAAGCAATGGTAAAATAACAGCTGGTGTTCATGATGAAATATGGCTTAATATGTTATACACAGTCATAGAAAAACGTGTTGGTTGCCAAGTTTTACTAGTAGGCTATAAGGAAAGGCAATGTTTACTCACACATAAGCTGTTGGTTTCTAATGTATTACCCCATAAGCTGATTGCTCTCCCAGTGCTTCCTAAGGGTATATCTACAATAAGGTTACTCACTCTGCTATGTTAGGGGGTGGATCAGGAGAATGAATTTTAGTTACACAAAGCAGTGTGTTGTGTCCTATTGCAGTCGATACTCACTGTGGATTGCAAAATGTTTTATAGTTGACCTACACTATAATACAGTAGTTGCATGTATTTAAGGAGTCCGCTCTGGCCTACCGCCTAAGGAGTACCTATATTACATATTCACATAGAATTCACTGGGAAGAGATATTCCGCTTGACGATGGGGTAATACCTATAGAAGGAAACTAAATTTGTTATTTGGTTCTATTCGTTGTTATTTATCTGGTTGTGCATCATGGGCATTTTTATAAATATTCGGTAATCGCATCTTATATCTTGTAAACGTTCTTGATAATGAAATTATTTGCTTCATATTATATTTTTGTTAGTGGTAGCTAAGTTGCATTTTTTATTATGTGGGGCGAGCCACAAAGTCAGCTAGCCTCACGCCTTGCAGTTTAGACAATTTTAGTTTACTTACTGCTGACTGACATACAGTACCCCAATACAATACACATACCAGTAGGCCACCAGAAAAAGCAGATTTCATCCAATGTGATCACATGTGAACACATTTGTTCAAGTCATCTGATTGGCAGGTTCTGGCGAGTTATCTTCTAGATCACACAGCAGGAGGCTAACTTGCTGGGACCGACAAAGGCTTAGTGTGCGGTGCGCCTGTATGTCTGATATCAGGTAGATGAGAGAGCCCCCAGGGCGTAACATTGCGGACATGGGTTGTATTGGTAGAGAGAGAACTACATACAAGACCACATGGAGTGTATGGGAGTGGATGGGTATATGGATGGAGGAGCCTAGACCATTGAATAATTAATTTAGTGGAGGGAGATGTCGCGCCATTAGTCTGACACCGAGAGGGCACAGAGAAACACCAGAAGATGCCTTAACATCACTAACTATAGGCCTGCCTACTAGACACTATTAACCGCACACTATAAAGGTAAACAAAATCCTTATCGCATTTCCAGCTGCAGTGAGTGACAGTTCGCGGCAAACTACAAAGAGTTTCCAGATTACTACGCGTTTCAAAAGTATTCAATTGTATCCTTTGGCGAAAAAATTTTGGTTGTTGCCAATTCAATTCTGTTCAATTATGTTCAATTGTCCCGTTCAACAACATTACATTACACTGGTACACATTTGATAAAATGTGTTCACAATTGTACAAATCTGCGTTTTCTGGTGGCCTGTACTGTAGTTCTTTGTAATAGTCTTGGCTAGGATTTTTCCCCCGGGCTCCTTCCAGCCAGCTTGCTGGCTTTCTAGTAAAATACTGCACCTTTTTTGAAATTTGTAAAATTCTAGAACTAGAAAAAATTAATTTTTGAACGGTGCTGTTTGGGGTTTCGAAACATGGATAGGCTAAAAGAGGACATCGAATTAAGTTGAAAAATACAAACCGCATCGAATTTGGACAAAGCGTTCCGGAGTTATAGCGGATCGAAAAAAATTGACCCCCCCCCCCCCAGTCGCCAAAAATTTACAGTAATTTAAAATTTTGCAAAAAAAATTTTTTGCGTTATTTTTGATGGCGAATCGATTGGCAGTACTGGCTACGAAAAAATTTTTTTGAAAATTTTTGGTCAGAAAAAAAACATGGAAAAAGTATCTTTTTAAAAAGATTTGCCTATAAAACATTTTGCAATAATGTTGGCATTAATGTAGCCAACACACTGTGTACTTAAGTCATTCAGCTTACATTAGCAGAGGGAGATATTCCCATAGAATGCATTGGGAAGAGTAATTCAGCTGAGGCGATAATAGATTTCAAACTAAACCAACCAGTTAATATTTGCTTTAACAGAGTGTCCTAGGGCCTAAACAAACAGTATGGGTGTACTAAGTATAATAATCTTGGCAACCTCATCGATTTATACTAAGCCTTGTGTAGAAATCCATTACATAAGCCATTTTTCATCACGACACCAGCTGTTATTGGTGTTATTTTACCATTGCGCCACCGACTTTTTATTTAAAAAAAAGAGACAATGAGAATTAGTATAAAACTAATAATTATCTAAAAATACAATCATATTCATACAATAATTATTAATAAATTCGATCTATTATTAGATGCTCAATTCTAGAACAAAATCGACCTGCAACTAGTGAAGACCTCGTTTTGGAATTTCGAAACCACGCTGGTGTGATGCGCGATATCGTGTTTAGTTAATAAATGGAAAACTCCATCAATTCATGTGCAACCAGTAATAAGAAATCGCGATAAATGTAATTAAATAAAAATTATTCTAGAAAAATTATCCTCAAAAAGTATGAAGTCTTGGCATTGGTGACGCGAAACTAGGCTAGTGAGATTCAGGATATTGCGTTTAATATAAAAATCGAAAACGCTATCGAATTCCGTAAAGGCGTTAATAAAATACTGCAACTTTTTTGAAATTTGTAAAATCCTAGAACTAGAAAAAATTAATTTTTGAACAGCGATGTTTGGGGTTTCGAAACATGGATAGGCTGAAAGAGGACATCGAATTAAGTTGAAAAATAAAAACCCCATCGAATTTGGACAAAGCGTTCCGGAGTTATAGCAGATCGCAAAAAATTGACCCCCCCCCCAGTCGCCAAAAATTTACAGTAATTTAAAATTTTGCAAAAAAATTTTTTGCGTTATTTTTGATGGCGAATCGATTGGCAGTACTGGCTACGAAAAATTTTTTTTTGAAATTTTTGGTCAGAAAAAAAACATGGAAAAAGTATCTTTTTAAAAAGATTTGATGTCTTTGCCTATGGTCAGAGAATGATCCAACTCTGTAAGTTGGCAATCGCTCAAATCCATTCAGCTGAATGGCACAGTAGAGTAAACTAAAGTAAATTCCCTATACAATGTTCTGAAGGGGAGACTGACAGAGAGTAATCCAACACTAAAACATTTTGCAATAATGTTGGCATTAATGTAGCCAACACACTGTGTACTTAAGTCATTCAGCTTACATTAGCAGAGGGAGATATTCCCATAGAATGCATTGGGAAGAGTAATTCAGCTGAGGCGATAATAGATTTCAAACTAAACCAACCAGTTAATATTTGCTTTGACAGAGTATCCTAGGGCCTAAACAAACAGTATGGGTGTACTAAGTACAATAATCTTGGCAACCTCATCGATTTATACTACAGTAAGCCTTGTGTAGAAATCCATTACATAAGCCATTTTTCATCACGACACCAGCTGTTATTGGTGATATTTTACCATTGCGCCTATGGCGTTTTTTCGTTTATGTATATTTTTCGAGCCCACGGCTCATGGACGAAATAGCGGAACATATGTACCAGGGACCTTAGAATCGCGGTATCTAGCCGCTGTGAAAATTTCATCAAAATCGTTAGAGTAGTTTTGGCTGTAGATTAGCCAGCCAGCCAGCCAGCCAGTCAATCAATCAATCAATCAATCAGCCAACAATTCTTACAGAAAGTAACCTCTCGGTTCCTAATTATATTAATAATATAATTATTATTAAGTCGTTATCCTACCTCATGAACCTCTCTACCTCTATCTTAGCAGAACCTAGCACACGAATCCCTATTTATACTGTACATAGCCGTAACACGAAGTTACAAAAAAAATTACATTTAATAGGTGAAGATTGTTCTCTTCAACAGTGATGGAAACGTAAACACTCGGATCTCATTCTGGGCTGATGGACGTACAAAAAGTAACTTCTTCCAAAAAGATCATATGATAAATGGTGAATCCTCTATTACCAACGTTCGTTCGACTTCTGATTCTGATTGGGGCGGATATATCTTTTCAATAATGGGTGAGACTCGTTGGGGAGGGTAAGTTGTGCGTAATTGTATTGTAGATAAGTTAAGAAAGCTATACAGTAAAACCCTATGTTATTGTTTTCTTATATTATTTCCTTTTTTTTTATTATAAACAAGGAAATGGGAGAACGTTTTTTGTTTTCAGACATATCTGACATTAAACCTGTTAAATAAAATATCCCTGAATGGTTGGTTATAAGACAATAATCAAAAGATAAAGTTAACAAAAGCCATCAGATCAGCCAGCAATTTGACCATAATGATCAGACACAGTGTGGGATTATTTCACTTTTAAGTAAGATATCTACAGTACTACGGGTATAACTTTTCGCCGTATCCGTATGCATTTGCCATATCCGTTTGTACATACGGGTATCTGCGTATGTAATGGATTCCTATGGAGAATAATCCGTATGTGATTTTAGAGATTAGGCATTGCGGACCAGTAAGAAGTGCACATCACACATGCAGACTGAAGACAGGTAGGCCTACGCCTACTTAAAGCTAAGTGATTTAAAGAGTGTGGCTGCCGCTGCCTTATGTCAAATAAACAATGCAGGACAGATCCAGGATGAGTTACAGCCGGTGTCCGTCAGCCCCGGGATGCGCCAGCAGTGCAGTAGCTATTAACCATAGCTCTTCTTGACGCTGCTTGGAAATCTAACCAACCGTGATTTAATTTTGAACTGTTTTTCCACCAACCTGGCTATATAGAATGTTGTTGGGTGCTACAGTATATGGCACTAACATAGTAGGCCTATAGACTGATAGAAGCAGCAATGAGAATGCTAAGGGAATAAACATTCGCACAGATATTGAAAACCGTCGTGTCTGTCTTTGTGAATTTATTATCATATAATATATGTACCTTTACTTTCGCTGTTTCGGGGCCAGTATTTAGTTAACCACTACTTACCTTGACTACTACTTCACTTGCTTAACTATCCTTAGTTTCCTGAGTATCCTTAGTACAGTACCAGTTAGCTCTGTAGGCCTTATAGTTTGACTGACCTGTCTGATTCCAAAGTATTTGACCAGGCAAGAGGCAGCTTTCTGCTACTGGCACACGTTTTGCTTAGGGAGGTTTACTAACATTCTACCTCGCCCTTGCCACGTACTCATAGGTATTTACTGCAGCCCACCGCAGTAACAAAATTCTAGAATCAAAATTATATACCAGATCAGCTACACCTCCGGTAGTAAATTAACACATATTATCTTATCTCGCAATCAGAATCTGGTATTAGTGCCGATCACGGGTGTAGTTACTAACACCGTAATTGCCCGGTTGAGTTGTGGATAAGGAAGAGAGAGCTTTGACGTCAGTTTGTAGCGTGCGACTAGCTATTTCGAGTAGCTAGCGCCCAGTATTGTTTTTTATTAAAATCACTAAAACCTAGCAGTTTGACAGAGTAACCATTGACCTTCAGTCAATGGATGAAGACCAATCCACCAATTCAATATACCAGAATATAATAACAGCCCACAAGGAATAGGGCGGTGCGTTTTTTACTTTTTTCGATTTCGTTGTTCTACCGGTGCGCAAAAGTTGCCAAATGGTAAAAAATGAAGGCAAAAAAAATTTCTCTAAATTTCATCAATATCTTGACGGATCCCAAGGGGGTTGAAATTTTGAGCCTTCGCGATGCACCACAATTAAATTTATAACAATATAACACATTAATGAAAGATCAATGACCCAAGAAAGAACTTCCTGCATGCATCAAATGTCATCAAATGGGTCCAAACTTAGTTTGATACCAAAATTTTAATTTTTGGATCAAGGGAACTAGTGCCACAGGCACATGGACAGAACCTACCATTTGGCGAAAGTGATGATAATTCTCAATTTTCGCAATGGTCAACTTTGAATTATCCTACTGCATTAATACAGTATTATTCTCATTAGAACCGCAATGTCCGATTTAGTGGGGGTAGACAACTTCAAAACAATCGTAGAGCGAATAGTTCTTGAGATATCGCAGAAAATGTGAAGTCCGGCACAAGTCTTCATTACCGCCTTGATGCGATATTGACAAATCCTCAAAAAATTTTATTTTGAATTATCTCAAGGAACCAAGAATAGACACATCACAGAAATGATCGATGTAGTGGGTGTAGACACCTTTAAAATAAGAGTAGAGTCATTACTTTTTGAGTTATTTTGCAAAATGTCAAGACTATGTCCACCAATTAATACTTGATATTCAGTTGACCCATTCCACACATTTTGTACAAAAACTATAGTCAAAGGAATCAGCTAAGAGGCATATCCCCCAGAAACCCAAACGAAAACAGTATGTGCCATGGCAAAACTCTGAGGTTACTTGTAAGAGAGAAGATCTTAAGATAGCCTACAAAGTTAAAACCGAACAACCAACAACCGAAAACATTAACAAGGTTGAGAAAGCTAAGGACGATCTTAAATTGGCCTACAACATCAGCCAGGAAAAGTACATACAGGATAAAACTGAAGCAATTACAACTGCTCACATACAGCAACAATCAAGACTTACCTGGCAAACTGTAAATGAGGTATCTGGTCGGAAATGTTGTGCAAAGGGGCGCCTCAAAGCCGATAGTCCTGAAGAACGTGTTGGGAAGTGGAAAAATCACTTCAGCAACTTGCTTGGGAAGCCACCAAACATCGAGGTCAGCCCTACAAGGAAAATATATGACAAGACACTACCTATAGAAACAGGGGACTTCACACCTGCCGAACTCCAAAGAAGCATTAAAAGCATGTCCAATAATAAAGCGAGTGGATTAGATGAAATCCCATCGGAGGTATGGAAAACCGGAGTGCTAAACAGACCATTATTGAATGTTTGCAACCGGATGTTAAAAGGGGAAAAGCCACCACCAATTTGGACTAAAGGTCAACTAAAGCCTCTCCCCAAGAAAGGAGACCTCGGCATACCAACAAACTATCGTGGGATCTGTCTGCTTGTGGTAGCTGCCAAAATATACAATAAAATGATTCTATATAGGATTAGGCCTCACATAGAGAAACTACTGCATAAGAGCCAAAACGGATTTCGACCAAGTAGATCAACAATAGCTCAGATACTTGCACTACGGAGTGAAAGAATTAAGTCAAAGAATTTTTTGTGGACTTCAAGAAGGCATTCGACTCCATCCATAGAGGTAAAATGCTTGAAATCCTAAGAGCTTATGGAATACCAGAAGTAACGTCAGTTTGTAAGTATTGCACCTAAAGCGTGCGACTAGCTTATTCGAGTAGCTAGCGCCCGGTATTGTTATTTTGTTAAATCACCAAAACCTAGTATAACGGCGATACACCAAAATTGTTTTATTCGTAACACACACACACACACCCCTGTTTACAGATTCCTCAGCACGCTAACGCAGGTTTTTTTAATTAAAGTGCTAACAGAAACTCTGTTGCCAAATTAACCAATGAACTAACATTTACACACTTTAGCTCACATACTGTTTTTTGGGGGGTGCGTTCACCAATTCCTCAAAGTATTAACATATTTTATACACACATTTTTGTGTGTAAGTTACACACATGCAATGGTTAGCATCACATATTATTAACAATAATAATAAATCAATAGACTATAATTTAATAGATTATGTTATTCAATTGTTCAATATGATTATATTAGAATGGAGCCGACTCAGCTTCATAGGGAAAATGCTTTCACTGTGGGGACCATCCTGTGCACAATCAGGGTGCTTTTGCAACCTCATGGTGGACAAACCATTACTATATTGAGACGCATCTTAATTTATTTATTTATTTATTTATTATTCTTTATTTATTTCTCCTGGTACCTCGAATTGCACATACTACACAATTTTTTTTTATTCCTATTTAATACAATTATAATTAATAACGGTAGCAGAGTGCGCTACTACAGCCGAGCAATAGCAAAAGCTAGTATAGTCCAGCTGAAGCAGCTAGAGGACCAGGGGGGATATCGAAGGGAGGATTGGGCGAGTGTGGGGTGGGTGGGGGGGGAAGGGGGGGGGGAGGGGGGGGGGGGGGGGTGGAGCGAGTAAGAATACAAGTAGCCGAAGACAATTTACACCACATTCAACAAATTTTGAGTTAATTATATTGCAATATTGAATTACCGTACCTGACTTTGATGACAAGATTAGCATACAGGAGGCACTATCTGCTATAATGGAATAGGTCTATTCTTTATTTACGTTTATTATTTTTTAATTGGTGAAAAGGGTGGGTGACGCATACAGGTGAAGAAAAAAATAATATTATTTGTTTATTTATTTACTAATTTATTTAATATTTATATTATTTATTAAAATTAGATTTATTCAAGCAACAATTTCCTATATTTATGCGAAAACGTAATTTTGTTTTTGAGTTCGCGAATAGCGGACGGAATGTCATTCCAAATCAATGGGCCTTGATATCTCACAGATCGCTTCGAGGAGTCTAGACGGACAGTAGGTACGTAGTAGTTACCGTGTGTTACAGAACGAGTGAGGTATCTATGGGTAGAAGCAGTTTTTTTGAAAAGTTCGCCTATGGCACTAGAATTATGTATAATATTACTGTTGATGTCGTGCATAAGTAGGGCTGTTTGGTGCTTATATAACATTTCTAGTGGTAGAATAGATAGTGATTTGTATAGTGGAAGTGAGGAGGATTGTGAGTGTGAAAATTAAAGGAAATTAAAGGTCACTGGCCTTGAAGATGCGGTGTGAAGATGAGTTGTGGTGGCGCAATTTTGTTAAGCCAGCACAACTTTCTTAATGCAGCTTTATTACTATTGCATACAGCATGCTGATTGTGGATTATATGGTGGCAGCACAATTCCTTTCGTAAGCCGGCATATCAATCTCAATTCAGATGTAATACAGCAAGACGATTGTGGGTGAGTAAAAAACAAAGGCCAAAGACCCACTGTACCAAAACAAAGAGGTAAAGCCACGTTAGGTCCCAAAGAGCGTTACGTCCCATTGTCATTTAAAGTAGCAGGTTACAGAGTCGTGTTGGGGGAACCAAAACAATAAACGAAAGTTAACACATGTCACAAGATTATGCAGGTCTTTATAATCGGGTCTTTGTTTTGTACTGACCCGCCGATTATAGAGATAATATCCCAAAAGTTATTTTTATCCTATTTCGAACAACAGTTAGTATAAATTGAATGATAAAATAAATTAATGAAATAAATCGTTCTATAAACTACTGTCAGTTTTAGGCGTGTTAGCCCTTTGTTGATTCCGCCATCACCATATATTACAAAACTTAAACACCTAAACCAATAAACTCTTATTATGGCTTCAAATCATAGCCTACTAGATAACAGGCCATGACAACGACCCATGCAACAGAATTAGCGTAGGTTGACTATCAAACTTAGAACCACTGGTTTTTGAGGAATTAATATTTTGCTTTATTAAGAAATAGCTTTGTTTATTGATATATATTCAGTTGTAGTTTGGTAAACTGGTGAATTATTTTGCACAATTTAATAATAAATAGTAATTTATTATTTAATAAAATATATTTATTAATAACTGAGATATTTATGAGAAATTATTTTACTGAGATATTATACTCATTTAATATTAAATATTTACACAAAATTGAATTACATTCAATTAATTAATTCAAAAAAATGAATTTAATTAAATTACATTAAAAAACAATCAGATTGATGAGGAAAGTTTTGCTACTTTAAGTAAGTGCTCCTTGTTGGCACTTTTAATCTCTTCAGTTCGCTTATGGCTCCAATTGTTAAGAAAAACGTTGGCCAAAATGCTTGAACATTGACTATTATATTGATCTGGAATCAACTGGCACCAATTGTTCAGTTCTTCAAAATATTTTACATATCCTATTTTACACTTTGCTGCATTATAAACGATATGTAACAATATATCGGTAGGTAAACCAGGCAGTCAGTTGGCTCCTCTAAGCCACCACGATTTAATTGGCGAATAAGATCACCATGACCCTTGAACTCTTCCATACTGTCAAATCAGGTATCTTCTTAGCTATATAGCCGGCAATATACACCAACCCTTGACGAGTTCCCCCACTAACATCACTTTCGGATCCGATTATACAATCTACATCGAGTTCAAGAAAGATGTTACACTTTTAACATTGGTGACGACTAGTCAACTGTGACATATGTGGACATGTCGCAATATATTTACAAGCCTTATCAATGCCAAACCGTTGCATCACATCCCGGGCTGTGATTAAATAAGTCCCTCCAGCTGATTGTCTGTATTGGCCAAATTTATTCTCCAAAGGATCGGATTGAAACTTTCCTAAAAGCACGAATTCAGCGCCGCGCTGTAGCATTTGTTCTGATAAGAAGGCCAACCCAATTGAGGTATTACACAATGCCCTAGCTGTTGGCTGGGTAAGTTTTTTCTGTCTATTATATGGGCGTGGTGCTTTGAGAAATTGAGCAAACTGCGCAACGTCTTCTTTGAGAAATTTAATCTGCCAATCATCAGTTGAAGTTATTGCAGCCTGATGGATGTCTTTATAACGAACATCTGAGTCAACATACTTGTTATTTACAACAAGCCACCACTTAATAACGAACTCAATGAACAAAGCAGTATCCTCAGCATCATCACCGAATTTAATGCGAAGAGCAGCTGCTGTTTTATATGAAAATATCTGTACAACTAAGTCCACGTCTTGCCTCTCTACCGGCCGGGGGTTTACTGCTTAGTAGCTTTACCACGCCAACATCTTCACTATGCAATGAGATAATTAGATTCCACTTAGCGATCCGTACTACATCCTCACTTGGTAGCTTATACACCAATTCTCTAATCTTTTCTGTATACCAGTTATTCATAAGTGATTTAAGTATATGCACTGTATCATTAAGAAGAAATAAAGATTCTCCACCAAAAACACCAATATAAGTTTTATTTACTCTTATCAGTAGCAATCTCTGAATAACATTTACTATTAACATTGTTATTGTCCATTATAACAACCAATGGAGAAGCACCAGTATTTTTAAGGTCGTAGCAAACAGCTTTTAATTTCTGTAACTGAAAATCATGGCTAAGTTTCGCCACTGGATAAATCTTATATACAAACTTATTAGAAGAATAGTAGAATGAAAACATAATTGCGAGCATTGTGCTTGCATTAGCTGTAGACCCAGAAACATTTGTAGCTAATCCATATATAGTTCCTCCAGAATTCTGAATGCCATGCTTTATATAAACCTCATCCGCCATTATTATGCAATCTCTAGGTTTATCATCCAGTTTAGTAACTTGCGAGCTTAGAAACGCTGTATCATCTACACTATTAGCCAGACTTGTGTATCTTTGTAAACTTCGAATTGACGGAAGGCTCCGGTGTTCTAGTAAATCGCGGTATGCAGATCGCGATTTTGAGTATAATAACAGCGCAAAAATAAGATCTTCAGAGGTAAATGGATCATGAAGGGGCTTATTTATATTGTGAACCTGCCTGGCTATAAAGGAGCATTGTTTATTTAGTTTTCCTCGAGGAGTAAAGTTCTTCATAAACTGAATAATGTTGACCAATTGTGACCACCGAGCTATTGTTTTTTCTCTAATATTTTAGGGAATTGAAACCTCGAGTAATTCATGGAAACATTGAGTGTTCAGTTTTTCGCTGCCTGTTGGCGTAGCTTCACCTGGTGAAACGAAAATCGTAAAACTATACAAAGCACCATTTCTAACCGCAGATCTTAATTCTATTTCTTTTGGCATGTTCGGTGTCTCATGACATGATATAGGAAGCTCAAAAGGTGAACCGCATTGCAATGGCACAAATTCCTCCGAGATCTTTCGAGAAATATCGCCAAAATAAATAGCATTCAGCTCCATAAACGTCTCAAGTTGATCCTCCTCAATATTTCGGAGAGATGGTAGTGCAGCTCGGACGGAAGTGCGTTCTGGCGGCGATGGAGTGGGAATGCAAGATGGAGGAATGATAGAAGGAAGAACTGACGGTGGAACCGCTGGTACCATCGAACCTCCTCTCACAATCTTAGTAGGATAGCCAACAGGCCAATGGTTTTCGCAAACTCTTTTACTCTTTGTATACACAAAGTCTTTGTTTGGGATCCAGGTTACCCATCGGTGTCGTTCGTGGAGATCAGCCGGAAAGCTGAACACTCTTGTTGTTTCCAACGCGGTATCATAATTAGACGAACAGCCAAATACACAGCATTTGAAAGTCATTTTGTTATTTCACCATCATTACAGCATTACAGTACAGTAGTACCGGTAGTAATTGTACCGGTAACTGCAATATACTGATCCTAATACAGAAATAATGTCTATATATAATGTATATATGTATATATAATGCTAGGAAACTTGTATACTTGAAACATGTATATATGTATATATAATGCTAGGAAACTTTTAGTAACTATTAGATTATTAGGAAATATTAGGAAACTATTAGTAACTATTAGATTATTAGGAAATACTATGAAACTATTAGCAACTATTAGATTATTAGGAAATATTAGAAAACTATTAGTAACTATTAGATTATTAGGAAATACTAGGAAACTATTAGCAACTATTAGATTATTAGGAAATATTATGAAACTATTAGTAACTATTAGATTCGAAATTCTGCTCCAAACAATGGCCCAGCATATCAGCCAATTCAAGATCAAATAAAACCTGTGTTTTATTTAAGTCGGCACAATAACCTTTCCAAGGCCATGATGTTTCTTCTTGCTGGTATATACCAAAAGTTGATAAAGTTGCTATGGCAAGAACACTTACAGTATCTCATTTAGATGATATAGATGATCCACTGGGGTGTTCCATGCCAACAGCAGGAGCATCAGATGATCCTGATCCTTCACAAACAGTTATTTCACAAGCACTAACACCTTTCTTTCTTTCACCACTTTTCAAGCACTACCACCTTTCTCTCTTTCACCAGCACTACTACTACTACTACTACTAGGATCGGCATGCTGCATTGCAGCTGCATTTTTAAGAATGCTGTGCCGGCTTGTCAACAAAATTGCACCGCCACAACTCCCTATCACCCATGACATTTGCTAGATCATCCGCATCTTCAAGGCCAGTGTCCTTTAAGATGCGTCTCAAGAAAGTCATGGGCTGTCCACCATGCTTATTCACTCCATGAGGCTGCCAAAGCACAAGATTATGCCCTGGCTGGTCCTCACGGCGACAGCAATGTCCTGCAAATCGGAGGCGATTTTGTTCTAGTGTCAAGCTTGGGGGAACCAATGAGTCACCTCCAATGTTATATAGTGTCTGGTTGGAGATGTGTGCATTGTACTTGACACAATGAACCCGGCGTAGCATTCTTGTGAATGTGCCATCCAGAGATTTGGTGTCCTCAGCAGTTAGAGCCCAGCATGGACTCCCGCAGAGGAGTACTGGAACTACTGCTGCTCTAAATAATTGGACCTTAAGTTTCCGATTAATTCTCGGTGACTTCCAAATCCTGGAAAGCCTATTCAAGGCTGCCCATGCCTCTCCCTTACGTATTCGAAGGTCCTCACCTGACTTCCGGATCCATGATCTCAGGTAACAGAAGTCGTCCACATGCTCAAGCATGCCATCCTTTGAGCTTATGCTCATCCGATCAGAGACTTGCTGAGGACTTTCAAAGTTAACTGTCAGAATTTAAGTTGATGAAAAGCTGGAGTTAATAAAAAGACCAACACTAGAAGCAGCATGTTCTAATGAGCTGAGGAGCCGTTGGTTGATTGTGAGAGTACTCCTAAGTCATCAGCAAAGTCTAGATCAGTTAGGTACTTGGCAGGATTTCTTCGACTTCTGGAGCCAGTAGGTGGAGTTATCATCACCCCATCATCATTATGATGATCTAAGGACATGCGTAGAACATAGTCAACCACAATAATGAACAAGAATGGTGCAAGTGTGTCTCCTTGGAGGACGTCCCATAACACTTCAAATGGTTCTGGTTCACCGTCAACAGTAGACACAAATGTTGTTGAACCATCGTATACTGATCTGATTGCTGCAATAATTTCATCAGGAATCCCATATAATGAAAGTATGCTGAACATACGTAAGCGAGAGACTGATTCAAAGGCCTTGAAAAAGTCAACAAAGATAACAGCCAGATGCCTGTCTTTCTTTTTTGATAATTCTTCAATTATCCTTCTAAGTGCCAAAATGGGCTCCATGGTCCCACGACCTTTATGGAACCCATTCTGATTTCCACGGAGCAGTCTCTCAATGGGATCCCTAATGCGATTTAATAGAATCCTATTGTATAGCTTTGCAGCAATCGAGATCAATGAGATTCCCTGAAAAGAACCATAGAGTGTTAGGTTGCCCTTCTTGGGAACTGGCACCAACTTATTTGTTTTCATTTCTTGTGGGACTCCTGTTGTTCGGTACATGTCTACTATGATGGGATAGATGAGCTTTAAACACTAAGGTATTTTAAAGACCTCAGGGGGAACACCATCTACTCCACTGGCATGATTGGTCTTAATGCTCTTTGCAGCAGCCTTCACTTCTGCAAAGGAGATATCGCCAATTGGAATATCTGGGAGTACAGACTCAGACACTTTTACTTCTATAAAGTTATCAGGCAATACCCTGTCATTATTGAGGAGCTTTTCAAAGTGGGCTTTCCAACCATTGAGGCGATCGGCTGGTGATTCAGCCTTAACCTTGGTGGTTGGTTCGCTTTTCCGCCCAGTAAGCAAATTGATCGATTTCCATGCCTGGGATGATTGCCTGCTGTTGTCAGCATCATTGATGGCATCAACCTGTTGGTTTATTAGCTCCTGTAGATTAACAGAGTACTGCCTGTTCAGGGACCTAGATGCAGCCTTAACTGCATTCTTGGCCGCTGTAGTCTGTTTGAGTCGGGACTCTTTCTGCGCCTTATGAAGGTCATTTCGGCACTTCTGAATTTTGTTGTCAGTCCACGGGGCCCTTTTCCTGTTTCGAGGGTATACAGGAACTGTTTCTGCAGCTGCTAACTTAACTGCTTCTGTAAAGGCAGTATAGCCCTCACAGTGATCTGCCGCCTCAGAGGCAAGAGCCTCATACCTGTTGCTCAGCTGTAGTGTGAAGCTGGATCTCACACTTGGCTGTTGCAACAGAGAGAACCAGTCACGCCGCAGCAAGGCAGATTTCGTTGCTCTGCTAGCACGCAGACTAAGTCTTACCTTGGCCACAATAAGGCGATGATCACTGGAGAAGGGTCGAAGTGTAAATGCATTACAGTCTTGTATAGAGCTCCTGTATTTCCTACAAAACAGAATATGGTCTATCTGGGACTTGTGACCACTGGGTCCACTATGAGTCCATAGTTTTCCAGTTCGCTTCTTGAACTGGGTTCCAGCCGAAAACAATCAATTTCCAGAGATAAAATCCTGAAGATGGACAGAATTTCGGTTAACACTATTGCTATAGACCCAGGGCGATGTAGGTGATTGATGCAGACATGCATTAAAGTCTCCCAAGAATGTTAAGAATGCATGCTGATCCACTCCATCAGTTGCTGCTTGTAGATTGTGGTAGAAATTTTCCACCTCCTCTACAGGGGCAACACTAGTTGGAGAGTAGCACACAATCAGAACCACCTTAGGAAAACTTCTTAGCCAGTCTTCCAGAACCTGAGAAGTGGCAACGGATGATGCGGTTAGAGATTTGGTCTATTTTGTCCAATGCTGTATGTGCAGTTGGATTCATCAATAGACCAATTCCACCATTGGCTCTATCATCTGCTGACGTGAGGGCGAGTCGCCAACCACCCCCCATGTCCTTAATCAGAACCTCATCAGTCTGTCCAGTCTGCATTCGGTGCTCTTGAACACCCACTGCGCTAAGAGAAAGCTTATCTGCCAAGGCAGTCAGCTCACCTTGTCGCATTGGGGACCCGAGTGTTAGGGTGATTACTGAGGCTAGTTTAGTGACTTGCCTCAGATTCACCAATGGCTTTGTTGGTCGGGTGGAACATGAGAGTAGCCTCCAACTCCAGAATCCCTCTCCCCATCACAATCTGGCCTCCCTGGTGACCCAGGGTTTGGGCCAGAAAGGTCATCAGGAAAGGGACTCAAAGAATTGTTGGCTGCTCTCTCTCCAGTAGGTGGTGAGACAGGCAGCCGGTCAGGAGTTAACTGATGCCTGTGAGGCCGATTATGTCTGGTAATTCCACTGGCCTCTAGTGGCCGGACCTCCGCATTGCTAATGTAATCCATAGTGGGGGTTGGGGGGTGCTTTTTTGCCGAGTCAGCTCTCGGGGCAAATACCACACCCTGGTTTGCCATTCCACAGGGTGGGTGTCGCAATGGAGTCAGATATGAGGCCCATCACCCATATCTACTCTGGCGCACATGACCCACTATTGGCTGTTGCAGCTCATCTGCTGGGTCATGCCATGTACCCTTGCTGCCAGGTGCGGGTCGCAGTGAAGTGCTCTCAGAGTGGACATGAGAACACTCTACTCCTGACCAGCCATTGGTAGATCACCATCTTCCTGGTCAGGCCATATACCCCTGCAGCCAAGTATATGGGTCCTTAATCCAGGACCAAGGGCGTCCTTATCCCAGAACGAAGGGGGTCCTAGTTACAGGACCAGATTTGCCCTAGTAAGAGGGTTTATGCAGCTACAGGTGGCACCTCCTTTATGCTGCATGGAGGTGGCAAGTTTTCTTGATCAATGACCTAGAATACCTGACCTGACCTTCACAAGCACCAGCACATACAATATTAACCAGGTTGAGTCAACACTACCTAGTATTAATATTAATGCGGTTCAGTGTATGATGTCCCCTCATTTACATTACTTTTATAAGAATTTTCCTTGTAAAGTTGTTACTCATTCTGGAGCTACAGGTAATTTAGTTTCACACTCTTTTGCCAAACACTCCAACATGCTAATATATCCAAATTCACAATCTGCCATACAGGTTATTTGTAAACTGCCAATCTGTGGTGAAGTTTCTGTCAAGTTGGCATTTAGAAATCTTCAACTATCGAAATTGGGGGCCGGCGGATCGGATTCAACGGTACCCAATTTAAAATTGAGTGAGGAGGGGTGATCATCTAAATAGAGACGCCACATGCCTTGGTACAACCTAGCTCGCAGGTGTGCCAAGGATGGGTGATGCGAAATAAATAAAAAATAAAGTGCATGCAAAATTTCAGGTTAATTTTAAAGACTAGTTTTGGTGGTGATAAAATAGGCCCACATCCGCTCCACGTAATGAAAAGGGCCCACTATGAATACACCATCTCCGCTAAGAAAATCTTTCTTAGCGAAAGTAATCGACTACCAAGCAAAATTTTACAATATCCGACTAAAACCTGTATATACGTGCCGCATTGTTGTTTCAGTGAGCACTTTAACATTAGTGCTTACGCAAATCAAGCGTAAGCTCTCTCTGTGTGTGTAATGCTCCACATGCTCTGTACCTCCGATGTTAACTGTTACTTTGAAATAATTTCCACAAAGTTTGATCAAAGGCTTTTATCTATTGTATTCAATTCTATTTAGGAGACGTAATTGGTTTATTAATGGAGGATACGATGGTTGTGAAGCAGACTATGGTTGGCTTGTGATTACGGGTTGTAATGGTCCCGCATGTGACTGGCAGACAAATCAATGTCCTGCCATACTATCACACAACGGGGAAGGAGGCAATTGGAATAGTAAGATTTAAATTAATTTAAAACTTTGCACCGAATTACGAAAGATACAGCTTTAAAAATCATTAATATATTATTTTTAAACAATATCTCCAAAACCAAAATCAAACTAATTTTTTTTATGTAGTTAAGCAAATAGAGAAACATTTATTTTTTGGTAGTTACCACACAGCCTTGTAAACAACCGGCAGCCTGGCAACCATGCAGGCGTAGGGCTAGAAAAAACTACAGGCATACTGAATGTTAGTAATACTGTATGCTGCCGCCGAGCGATGCGCAATGTAAGTTGATGGTAAACCACCAAATCCCCAAAACTAATGTAGTCTCTGGATTATTTGGAGTGGGGAGACGTAAAGGTAATGCAAATAGTAAAGAAAACACCAGCATTGGTTGGAAATCAATTTATTCCTCTGCAGTTATCTTATATGATCTGAGAGAGAACTTGTGGGCCTCCCCACAAGTGTATAATGTAAAAAGTATCTGACAACCTTTGGCCTGATTGTGGATTGCTGGCCATTGGATTGTTATTTTATAAGCGACATAGGTGAAGACTTTTACACATATTATGACACTCCTAAGAACTCCACCACGATCCAATCTTAGAAGAGCTACAGAACACCTAGCTGGCGCACCATCATCCCACCCTGTTGTGAGTCGCAAACCTGTCAGCAAGCCAAAGGATGTCCACCAATCCGGCAGCAACTCAGTAAAACCCCAGGATATCCACCAATCCGAAGGCAACCGAAGGTAAAACGACAGTCAATACACCAAACCGATGGCGAATCAGTTATACTCCAGGATGTCCACCTATCTAACGGCAACCCGGTTAAACCCCGTGACCATGACATCCACCAATCCGACTGCTACTCAGTTAAACCCCAGGACATCCACCAATCGGATGGCGACTCGGCTAAACCCCAGGATGTCCGCCATTCGGATTGCAACTCAGTTAAACCCAAGGTCATCCAACAATCCAATGGCAACAAGGTTAAACCCTGGGATGTCCGCCATTCCAAAAGTGACTCAGTTAAACCCTGGGATGTCCATCTATCAAACGGGAACTCAGTTAAACCCCGGGATGTCCATCTATCGAACGGCAATTCGGTTAAACACCAGGACACCCAACAATCCGACAGTAACACTGTTAAACCCTGGGATGTCCGCCATTCCGAAAGCGAATCAGTTAAACCCCGGGATGTCCACCAATCCGATGGTGACTCAGTTAAACCCCAGGATGTCCACCTATCGAACGGCAACTCGGTAAAACCCCAGGGCATCCACCAATCCGATGGCGAATCGGTTAAACTCCGGGATGTCCACCTATCAAATGGTAACTCGGTAAAACCCCAGGACATCCACCAATCCGATGGCGACTCAGTTAAATCCCAGGATGTACACCTATCGAATGGCAACTCGGTTCAACCCCGGGATGTCCATTCGGTAAAAGCCCAGGATATCCACCAATACGATGGTGACTCAGTTAAACCCCAGGATGTCCACCTATCTAACGGCAACTCAGTAATACCCCAGGACATCCACCAATCCAAAGGCGACTTGGTTAAACCCCAGGATGTCCACCTATCGAATGGCAACTCGGTTAAACCCCAGGACATCCAACAATCCGATGGTGACTCGGTTAAACCCCAGGATGTCCACCTATCAAACGGCAACTCAGTTCAACCCCGGGATGTCCACCTATCTAACAGCAACTCGGTAAAAGCCCAGGATATCCAGCAATACGATGGCGACTCGGTTAAACCCCAGGATGTCCACCTATCGAACTGCAACTCGGTAAAACCCCAGGACATTCAACAATCCGATGGTGACTCGGTTAGACCCCAGGATGTCCACCTATCGAATGGCAACTCGGTCCAACCCCAGGATGTCCACCTATCTAACGGCAACTCGGCTAATACCTGGGATTTCGACCAATCCCATGGATTCGATGGCGACTTGAAACATTCTCAGGGCACCTGTCAACCTGATGGCAAGTTGGTTCTCCAGCAGGACATCCACCAACCCAATGGTAAGAGGGGTCCTAGAAACTGGAAGCAATTTTGGTGGAAAAGTCAGGCAAATCGACCTCACACCAGGAGCCAAAGTTCACCTCCAATGCTTATACCAGACAATTTTGGCATACAGACTGTGGGCTCAAAAGTCACAGCGGAACGTCCTTCAATTGGTTCGTTCTCATCTGTTCTGGACAGTCCTCATACAGATCTTAACATTACTTCTAGGGTAGATAATGCTACTAACTCAGTTTGTAATGGTGGTGGCCTGTTTTTAAAGGCACTGCCTGAAACATTTGATATGCCCTATGTAAAGGACTTGATGGATGATGGTAGCTGGGTATTAAGGAGTAATACTAAAATCTCCCCCAGGTGTAGCAAGGTCAATATTTGTAATGGTTTAAAATCTAACTGGGTAGGTTCTGTTAATGTTACAAATTATGACCCAGCTCTGGACGGGCACTACTGCAATCCCAGCGGGGATAGTTTTGATCCTGGTACAAGTTTCAAGTTTAACCCAACTTCTGAATCATCTAATATGCCTGATATCATAACCCCAAAATCAACCTCATTTGGCATTAATACAGTAGGAGGGTTTGTTTCTTACAGTAGTGAATGTAATGTTACTAATAGTGAAAGTATTGGTACTTGTTCCAGCAACAAGTTTAACTCAATTTCTGAGTCATACAATGTGCCAGTCAAAATCACCCCTATTTCTGCCACAGTTGAGTCAGCTACATACAGTAGTTCATATAATGGGGAGGATTTCTTAAACAAACATGTGTTACTAGCCAATAACATGACTGAACTAGAGGGTAGATCACAAGTTTCATGTAAACCAGATAATACAGAAACCCAAAGCAAACCATGCAAGACAATGTCAGACTCCTGCAAACTTGGATTGCCTTTAGGTCCAGCTGTTTCCCCTGGGGTCTGTATGATGATTCCCTTTGATAAAAGTGTTGTTATGAATTCCATTGACAAGCAGCGACCTGGTAATTCAGTGGAACACACAAAAGATGTATCAGAGGCAGCAGTCAACAAACACAGTAGGGATAAAGTACGGAAATCAAACAGCAAGAAAAATAATTCTGTGCGTCATATGAATAAGTCCTGTAACAGTTCCTCCAATGTTATTTCCAATAATAAGGTTTGTGATGTCACTGAAATTCCAGATGGTAATCTTTTAACTACAGAATCAGACTCATCAGATGTTGAATTTGTGCCAGTTTACCCTGACCTTAGTCGAGGATTCAATGATGAAGCAGTAGTATGTGCAGCCACATCACAGTCTAGGAAGCGGGGATTGGTTCTCCTTAAGCCATGTGACCCAGACTGGGCTTACTTTAAAGAGGACCAATTTCTGTCCACTCTTATTGTGGACTCTTTTCTTTCCATACTTGATCGCAGTGTAGATAGTGTCGCATGCATTGACTCTGCAGTGTGTGATAAACTGAATCAGTTCAACTTCGATGTGTCCAGTGCTATTTCCTATATTACTTGTGTCTGTAATACAGCTACAATGCCACTAATGTTATTTCCTGAATGCATCAGATCCCACTTCGTTCTACATGTAGCAGATAATCAAACCAAATCAGTTTATACACTATGCAGCATAAACAAAACAGCAGCAAACAGTACAACCCATACTATCTGTAAACTACTCAATCTTGTCCACAAGATCAATCATAGCTCTGAACCTTGGAATGTTGATGAGTCCTACATCTCACCATTCCCGAAGCAACATAATGGATATGACTGTGGTGCATTTGTATGCTTGTATGCCCTTGCCTTATCTACTGACTGTACAACCATACAACCAGTACATTCAGACAGTATTGAACTACGCAATTGGCTGCAACATTGCGTCAGGGACATACATATCAATACAGCTGATCTCCACCATTGATATCAGCAATGGACACGAAAATAAATTTAAACCCAACAAACATAGATATAGACCTCATGTCCCACCCTAGGAAAGAAGCAATACGGCAAGTACTTCAGAATGATATAAAAGATAATTTCGCCAAACGGGATGAGTTATTTCAGTCTATCAAGTCCTACCTTACACCCACACAGAGTTTTACTCTACAGTTGAAACCACGATCATCACCGGCTGAGGTAGCTAATGACATTTTTGAGCTTCTTCGCTGTCTACATGTAAAGCTTCTAACCGAACCTTGTAGAAAGCGTCTAAGAAAGGCAGACTGTTCGCGCTTTTAGACCTTTAGCAGTTTAACCTGCCAATTTTAGGTGTCTTCTTGTTTATAAATCGACTTTAGCCTATAACAATTATTTAGTGCACATGAAGTTACATTAGCCGAAGCCAGTCTATGCGCGACCATTCACCCACAGTTAAGGGAGACTGGATTCGGATGCTTTGACCTTATTGCGGTGTAGACCAACTGTATTATTCGATTGATCGTTACTATATGATCTCTGACAATATTATTCACTTTCGGGGAAATATTAACAGTTCCTTTAGGACGTGGCGCTCTAAGTATAAAAACAGAGTTATGACTTATACTAAACACAACGAGATGGCTAATGATTTCCGTAAATAGCGCATTCTTTAGGAGATGCTTTATTATCTGTCACCCTACTACACACGACTTCACAATACTTCACACTGATCTGCCGACCGTCACTGAATTTTATCATATATAAGGAGGATAGCAACTGACACATGTAGGGATTATGAAATAGCATTTAACCCTATTAAACCCCGGGGGGGGGGGGTCAATATGACCCCCCCCCGTGGTTTATTTATTATAATTCTGAAACAAACGCAGTTCGGAATCTGAAATTTTATGACTTTTCCTAAAAATCTATTGTCTTCCTAGTAGTGAAAACCGTTTTCAAAAATATTGGGTACTTTTCGAGTTATAGCATCATTTTTTAACCCTACTTTTGGCACTTTTTTTGAGACGTTTTTTGAAAATTACATTTCATTAAATATGAATTGTAACATCTCTATTTTTTATTTGCACCGGTTTTTTGCTGTTAGAAATTTGATGGAATTCATATAAATTGATTTAGAAATTTCAAACTTGTTTTTTTCGGTGGGTGCCAAATTTTGGTGCCAGCACCAAATTTTGAAATAAGTCAATTTTGTAAATTGATCGTTTGAAACTTGTTTTTTACGCAATTGGGGTTTTTTGGGTTTCTGGATTCGGTGAAATATATACGAGGTGCACCAAGCGTATCAAACTTGTATTTTTCGGTGCTTTGTGCAAATTTTGGTGCTAGCACGAAATTTTGAAAATCCATTCAATAGATAAAATTGCTTGTGACAATTTATTTCTTGCGTTTTAGAGGTTTATGGCTGTTCTGAATTCAATGGAAAATATAATTATCGAACTAGACATCTAAAACTTGTATTTTTCGGATGTGGGTGCAAAATGTGGTGCTAGCACCAAATTTTGAAAACCATCAAATATATCAATTGATTGTGTCACCTTGTTTCTTGCGTTATACGGGTTTGTGATGGTTCTGAATTCAATGGAATCAGTAAAAATTTCATAAGAGTTCTCAAACTTGTATTTTTCGCCGGTGGGTGAAAATTGTTGTGCCAGCACCAAATTTTGGAAAATATGCAAATTGATAAGTAGATAGTATCACCTTGTTTCTTGCGTTATACGGGTTTATGAGGGTCCTGAATCCGATGGAATCAATAAAAACAGCATTGGACATCGCAAACTTGTACTTTTTGGTGATGGGTGCGAAATTTGGTGCTAGCACCAAAATTTGCCAAATTACGCCGAAAAATACAAGTAGCAATGATCTGGCATATTAGAAATGTATTCCATTAGAATCAGCGCCCTCGAAAACCTGAAAATGTGAATTTATAGCATCGTATAAGTGTTTTAAAAATTTTGTGTTCTAACTGAAAAGTGCTGGTTACTTGTTTTTTTCATTTTTTTCCTACGCAGAGAGGACTAAACAGCCATTTATAGTAATCATATCATTTTTTAATATTTTCCAATGTATTTCGCACCCCAGAAAACCTGTATTGAAAAATAATTAGCCGAAAATGTAACTTTCAAATTTGGTGAAAATTGTGCACTACTTGTAATTTTGGTGCTGCAATATAACCACCCCAGTACATTTTTTCGAAAATTTTTTTTTTCGGTCGGATCCAGAGAAGTGATACCTACGTACAAACAAAAAATCAAACGTTTTCGTTAATATTTGTAGATTTTAGAGGGAGGGGTCAATATGACCCCCCCCCCCCCCCCCCCCGGTATTTGTACAGCATTTTATAGCCCGGTACTAATAGGGTTAATACACTCAAAAACCACTATAATGTAAGTCGCAATTGCTACAAGTCACCGCTCCCTCTTACCTTCAGTAATCAAGAAGATTGAGGTTTTATGATTATTTTTCGGTATTCTCCAAATATAACAATATATCCATCAACATATAAAAATTAATAACAGACAGTAAACAGAAGTAAAATAATGCGGTGAAAGTCAGTTCAGCAGTTTGAGTTGTTTCATCAGTCAGTAGGTGCAGCCAGTTGGTGGCCAGTGCAAGGTGCAGATAATAGATTTACGTTCTTATAATCAAAGCCGTCTAATGTTTGGCCAAAGTCTGAAACTTCTACAGAAGCACAGAAGAATTTCCAAGCCGATGTTCTGAGGCTCAGGAAAAGGTAAACAAAAACCGTAATGCATTGCGCGGTCTTCCGTAGGCCTCTGTGCAAGATAAAATGAAAATCGCTCTGATTGGCCGAGCGAACTGAACAAAGAGATGTTCCACGTCGACAGAAAATCAGCTGACAGATTTCGTCATTTGAACTACAATCTCTTTAGAGTATTAGCGCATTGCGGCATAAAATGGCTTATTATGTCTGCTAAAATACCTACACGGTACATTTCGGAGAAAATGGCTTTTTATTTCTGCTAAAACACCTACACGGTACATTGTGGAGAAAATGGCTTTTTATGTCCGCAAAAGCTTTTACACCGCTCCCAGAAAATGGGATTTAATTCTATAAAGTCCTTAAAATATTCCTAATATTATTATTCCTTCTAATATTCCTTAAAATATAAAAATCACAGTTTCTAAAATATAAAAATACTCTAAACAGTTAGTCCTTCTTACGCGAACGGCGTTTACGCAGTTTTTTGAGGCTAGCAAGAGTCCTTTTCTCTTTGGGGCGAGCCACTTTACTAGGAGGGCTATAACTCCTGGGTGAAGGGTGCAATACAATTGCATCGGAAGGTTTAGGATTACGGTCGGTATATCCGCCGGTCGAGGTACCCGGTTGATCGATATCAACCTCAGTGGAGCGAGGTCGAATAACCTTCAGAGCGCGTTTCAGGACAGCAGCTCTTACTGGTCCCTGACGAGTCGTCTGCACGAGAGCGGTAGGTGGACCGTGAGTAGTGAGAAAATTCCTTGGTTTGATGGTTCTTTCTAACTCGCGTTCTCGGGCTCTATATTCATAGGGTCGTCTATGAACTTCCTGTAGTTCTGGATGCGAGTTGATGAACAAGTCACCATATTCCGGATCTTGACGGATGAAGTTGATCAAGTTATAGGAATTAAGGTCATTGGGATTAATATTCCTGAGGTATTTACGAACAAATTTGGTCGAAATATTCTCGCCAACACGCTTCATTAGTTCGTAACTCGGTGTGCGAGATTTTTGTTCAACGGACGCGAATAGATACGGGTGGAACGCATAAACTCCTTCGTAGGCACGTCCAGGGTAATAGCGATGACGTGACTCACAATGTAAATCCGCGTTCGCTTCCCAGGCTCGGATGTAGCGTAGGGTAATCATTTCATCTACGCTTTCCAGATCGCGGTTAAAAGGGCAATCAAAACTTGCATGTCCTTTAAATTGACAATGATGGCATTGAGTCATAAATTGGGGGCAGACTGCGAAAATGTGCAAGTTATTGAGTCTGCAATACGCACAATAGATCTCCATCGCAGGTTGTTCATGGAAGTAGGAGCAGGGTACGTTGGAGTCCATAGGGGTGAAATGGTCTCTCGATGCGCATAATCGGCAACGTTTCCGAGAAACATAGTTGGCATGCCGATAATCGTATGCGGTGAGACATTGTGGACCTTGATACTATTCCAAGACGTAGTCGTTGTCACTGCTCCGGGGTGCTGTGGGTTGAATCTCCTCGGATTCTAAGCATATTGGTTCGTCTTCCAATTGCATAGCTGAGGTAGGTGTGGCTGTCTCCTCAAGCGAACTCAGTGTCTGAACTTCCACGATAGAATAACCCGTGGGGATTCGAGGTCTTTGTATAACAGAGGAATGTAAGTACTGTATACAGACGTCCTTGAAAATGGCGAATCCAGCACTGTCTAACTTCTCAGCAGCTGAGTCTCTTAGGCTGAGCTTGGTTAGAGCGCGGTCCTTGAACTGACTGTCAACGTTACGGAACAGAGTCAGAAAGCGCCTAAAGCATTCGAAGTGGATGAATTTATTGTGTTCATCTAGCTTGGCGAGTTTGGTTCCAAGTAACAAGGGATGGGTGCGTATAGCATCGACTAGCCAACCGACAAGTGCGGCGTTTTCGAAGATAGTGTATATAGCTAATGAGGGACGAAGTGGAACACTCATGAAGCTATAAACGACGCCAGGTGCGGTCAAGGGTCCATCGAAGTATAATCGAGAATAATGATCTCCATATACTTGTTGATAGTTAATAGGATTTCCGACTTTGAAATTCCATCCGTATTCTTGAAAGGCAAGATGTCCGATGGAGGTTCGTTGTACTTTAGTAATGCCGCTGGATGTATTGGAATACATAGTGCGGAAGAAACCTCGGCCTTCTGCCCAGGGAGCAATCAGCTGAGTGTCTACGAAAGGATATAGAATATTTTCCATGTTCCTGAAGTATTCCTAATATGTCTTCCATTAATGGTAGAGAACAGGGGAAGACCTATGTCGTATTCAGAAATATTCAGAAATACGATCGCAGTAGGAGTATTCAACATTCGGAGACCATCTTCAAATGAATTTATCTCCAATCATTAAGGGGGGTGAACAACCAGATTTATGACACATAATGGTACCAGTTGTTCACAGACTTTCCACGTGTCCTTTCAGTCCTTGTATCATGGTCGTGGACTTGAGGAAATTATTGGTGGTTGATTATCTAATCAACAACAAGAGGGGTGGAAGTTGATATTATAAATACCAACACAATGGTACATGGACAGGAGGTGCGGACACCAATATAAGCATCCAAATAAACAGTAAGGGGTGGGAGGTTTAGTAAGAGGCGGTACGATCAATACCACGATACGGCAATGATTGGTCGATCGTCTCCCAAAAGCTCCGAGTGCATTGGGAAGAGAAGATGGGACGAAGCATGTTGTATCCTTATCCTTGATAGCGATGTATAGAGGGACAATAGTAGTAAGGAGGAGGAAGGATATGTGGTAGTATCTATAAGATACCACGATGGACATGTTTTTCCGTTACGTCATTATTCAGGCAACAATAAACAGCGCAAATATCTTAAACTTCATGATTTGAGAAATAAAGATTCTAAAAAACAGCTGACGTTTCGATTTATTAAACAATAATCATTTTCAAAGCAAAAACAAATAAATACCTGAAAATTAGTGAAAGACAGTACTAAATCCACGAAGCTAAGGAAAATCAACTACTTTCGCTAAGAAAGATTTTCCTTAGCTGAGATGGTCTATTCATAGTGGGCTATTTTACTTGTGTGAGGCAGATTTGGGGTTTTTTGATAGGCGAAAAAACTAGCCTTTAAAAGTACCCTGAAATTTTGCATGTATATACTACTCGGCGAGGCGCATCTTTTGGGCCGGGTCTCATATCCAGGAAAAATCTGGTTTCCATGGCAACGGACTTCAAAAAAAGTCTACGTATTTCAAGTCAATATTTATAACTATATTTGTAGGAAAACTATAATAGATTTAAACTTGGGGTTTTGCAACACAACTATAAGGTCCATAGCAGATCCGATTGAGGCTAAATAGAAAATCCAGTTACCTTGGCAACCGGGATAAACAGATGTTAAAATTTATAAAATGTTAATTTGAGGCCTAAGGGCAAGGTGTTATGACTTGAGACCAACCCCTACCCCCACTATATAACTTATTCTGCATCCGAATTACATTGTTCTATTTTTCAGTTACCATGACAACAGCCGAAAACAGATGTTTTTATACAAAAATTATTCATTTGGACATAGACTTCGCGATAAAATTTTACAAAACTGGGTATGTGTTATCTGCACCACTAGTTGGAACTTTTAGTGAAACTTAAATCATTCCAGAAATTTAGTTACCATGGTAACTGTAGTTTATTAAACTCTATATCATTCAAGTCTATATTGATAACTCTATTTCTAGCAAAACTGTAATATATATAAACTTGGGGTTTTGTAACTCATCTATAATTTCCATATCCATCCAAGCCGTTTGAGGTTAATTAGAAAGTACAGTTACCATAGCAACAAGACTAAACAGATGTTACTATTTATAAAATGATAATTTGAAGCACAAGTTAATAGTATTATGACTTGGGACCAAGACCTACCCCCACTATATGACTTATTCTGCATCCGAATTACATTATTATATTTTTCAGTTTCCATGACAACCACTGCAAACAGATGCATTTTGATAGAAAATCGGTAATTTGGACATAAACTACAATATTTTCTGAAACTCGGTATATGTGTTATAATCTGAACCACAATCTGGACTGAATCTTTTTTCAAAGGTAAAACCCACAGTTCCAGAGAACTCTAGTTTCCATGGGAATAGAAGTAAATTATTGGCAATTGCTACTAAACTAGGCTATAAGCAACGAACCAAAGTGTGGCCG
>JAUCBJ010005810.1:0-15779 GCA_032718475.1 Nemertoderma westbladi | reverse complement strand
GTTGTTTATCAGATTCAGTGATAAGAGTCAGTTAGTGGGCCCGTACCGGTAATGACTGAATGTAGCCAGACGCATTCTGGCTCTGGCATTAGGTACACTGGTACACATCGGTTTTGATAAGTCTGTAAGTCCCTACTGCAGTACTGGTCTTACTATACTGCAGTACTGTATACCGGTACTATACTGCCACTGCCATAGGCCTATGTAGATTAATAAGTTAATACGGGTATTGAATTTGAAGGTAGGCCTACTCCTGTACTCTTGCTCATTAGATTGCTGAATTAGTGTATTCATTCATAAAACATCAGTCTGTCAGTAGCCTACTGACACTGACATACCAGTATACTGCCCAGACTGTATAATCCTACCAGTAATTGACAGGTTGGTTTGATACTGGTTTCATAGACCTAGCACAGCACACTGCGGAATTTATTTTCATACCATTACTTAGTATAGCAATGCCAAGTTTACAATCTTTACATAAACCAATTTGTGACTGTGGGGAAGAACTTGATTTGCGCATGAAAATATGTCCGTCATGTGGCATACCATTATATGCCAAGAAAGAAATAAAATGTTGCTCTTTCATTATGAAGCCACACTGGCGTATATGCCCAGGTTGCTTCAAAGAAAATGAAATATACACTGGCAATGTAGTTACTCCGACAAGTAAGAGGCAGAAGGTATCACACGAATCAGATTTGAATGTACCCAATTCTGCCTCTTCAACATCCAGTTGTGATCTGGGTTCGATCCCAAACAGTCAATCATTTAATTGAGAGGAGGCTGATCTTCGACGTCAAAATTTAGCTAAGACAACCATAGACGGTTGTGATTACTACCTACCCCAGCCTTCTCCCACAGAAAGAAATGTAAAACTCGTCCCAGTGTTAAAGGTTGAAGTGTCTGGCCCATTGTCTGCACTGTCCCCGAAATTTAGGAGTGCTGTACGTCTCCTTGTTGATGATTATGAGAAACGGCATATTTTTTATTTAGAGTCCATTGCAGATTCTGTTTGTAATGTGTATCCGGAATTCCTAATTAAACATAAGAGGCTGAGAGACCGTAAAGTCGTATTTCGGGGCAGATTTGCAGAGAGGTGCCACAACAAAAAAAGATATAACTCCACTAAAAATAGTAATAGTTCTGAATGTCTTGGAAAGGCCTCCGAGAGTGGTAAAGATAACCCCCGTAAGGATGACAGTGGTTTTCATGGGCCTCCTTCTGAACAAGGCGAAACTGACGATACGGTTTCATTGTCTGATGAGTCCAATGATTCCACTCCCGAGCCAGAGTCAGATAACGACCATGTTAATGAGACTAATGCTGCTGTCGACAAGGATCCGCAGTCATCCTCAGACATCGAGTATGATAAGGTGTGGCAGTTTCCATCAGGGAATCGATTCACATTCCACGATCAGGTGTGGGCCCGTCTACGGGTAAAGGATACTATGTGGCCAGGCCTAATTGATAAACCAATGCTGAGCAATTACGCTCCTCAAAAGGAGGGGTCTTACTACTGGGTATACTTTTATGGAACCCATAACTTTTCATGGGTCAGAGATATATATATAGAACCGTATTCTGGCGATAATTTCAATTTGTATGCGGCCAAGAAATCTGGCAAATGTTTTGCCCGAGCACTAGCTGAGGCCATCGAAAAATAAATTCAGAAATTCGGCATATTCATATAGTTTTAAATCAATAGAAAATGATCAATATCAATCATAAACTTTGCATTATATACGTACAAGTGAGTGATACTTACATGATGTGGATGTTGTTTCTCGCAAACCAAATTATGCTATGGGACTTCTATCTTATATTTTATGCTTATATGAAATGATGGTATCGCTGACTTCAGAAACTCGTCTTTTTCATATATATATAGTTTTAAACCAATAGAAAATGATCAATATCAATCATAAACTTTAGCATTATATACGTACAAGTGAGTGATACTTACATGATGTGGATGTTGTTTCTCACAAACCAAATTATGCTATGGGACTTCTATCTTATATTTTATGCTTATATGAAATGATAATAATAATAATAATATTGGTTATTTATATAGCGCTTTTCTACGCTCAGCATGCTCAAAGCGCTTTTATTATCATTACCCCAGCAAAGCCAGGTTCCCATTATACCGCTGGGTTGACGTAGGCACTAATGTCTCAAGTGTCTTGCCTAGGGACACAACAGTGCGAAATTTCTACAGCCTTTAGTCAGATTCGAACCTGCGCCACCAAACACTATTGTGTAAGCAGTTCAGGCGCCGTATCCACTCGGACACTGCGACCATGATGGTATCGCTGACTTCAGAAACTCGTCTTTTTCATATATATATAGTTTTAAACCAATAGATAATGATCAATATCAATCATAAACTTTAGCATTACAAGTGAGTGATACTTACATGATGTGGATGTTGTTTCCAAATTATGCTATGGGACTTCTATCTTATATTTTAGTTATATATATGATGGTATTTTCTTATTATTTTATCCTAACAGAATCTCCATTCCATTCCTCTCCGATCAGTTCCTGGAAGGCATAAATTATCTGGATAGATTGCACATTTTATAAATCAGAGAATGGAAAATTACCTACGGGCCTACAAATATTCGAATTCATTCAATGTTGTGTGCAACGTAACTGATAGAGTAGATTCAGTATGTGGAAGTAAGTTTTGTACATACTCTGGTTTAAGATCCCATATGTTTCGAAAACACAGTATTTTAGCAAACGATATTCCAAAAAACTGCTTTGCACCTGCTAGACTTAGAGTGGAAGAACCTGGTACTAGTACCCTAACCCTTCCCCCGAATTTTACCTCAGAACCTGAGTACTCTAAGAAATATTTACCTTTGCCGATATTTTGCAATAAAATGGATTCAGAGTGCATGGAAATGGCAAAATTTATTTTAAACTGCAAGCATAATGGAAATATGACGGAAAATGCTGGAAATATTGTAGTGAAAACTATTCCAGACCTCATCCATAATCCTATCCCTCAAAATCAGGAGTCAGCATTCCAAAAACTTTCTACGCCATTTCTTAGACATAGTTTTTATGTTTCCGAATGTGGGTTAATTGACCCCAGGTCAGTACAACTTCCCAATAGTTCCTCGTTTTGTTTTGTCCCCGTACTTGAACAACTTGCACAATTGTTAACAAACCCAGAAATATTGAATGAAATAGAACAAAAACGTAACTTGGAACCTGATTTGGAAAATTATTTTTGCGATATATCAGATGGGGCTTTTTTTTAAGAACCATCCATTGGCTAAAAACTCAAATAACCTAGCAACATTGTTACAGTTCATTCTCTATTATGACGATGTTGAATTTTGTAATCCATTAGGGTCTTATGTAAAAAAGCATAAACTCGGTTTATTTTATTGGTCACTCGCAAATATCCGTCCACAATTTCGATCGAAATTAAACTGTATTTTTTTGCAATCTGTTTGTTTTAGTGTTGACGTTTCCTTGTATATGAATGAAATTTTGTCTGATTTCATAAGAGCTATGAAAATTTTAGGTGAAGGTTACACATTTAATAATTTAAAGTGTTATGGAACTTTATTGTGTTTGGTCGCCGATAACCCTGCATCAGCCTTAATTGGCGGATTTAAACAAAGTGCTTCGGCACAGTGTTTTTGCCGCAGTTGCATGATATCATTGCAAAATATCGAAATACCAATTAAAATAAAAAGTTCAGAGTTAGAATTGAGAACAGAAGAGCTTTATACAAGTCAACTGAAATTGGTTATGGACAGTGACAATCGAATTTCCACACGGAAAGCCAACTCAGTTATGTTTGGTGTTAATGGTCCCAGTTCATTGTCAGATATTCCGAACTTTTCATTAACAACTTGTTTAATACATGATTTTCATCATGATTTCTTTGAAGGCGTGGTTATTGTTGAAATTAAACTAATACTTCAAGATTTGATTGTAACCAGACATATATTGTCGATTGATGAACTTAACAACAAAATCAGTCAATATAACTATTCAAATAGACAATGTACAGATATTCCCGCAAAGATACAATATAAACAATTAACCTCTGAAGGGTTGTACGTACACCCTACGCCAGTCTGCCATTCAGACATATGTCCTTTTAAATGTTTTACCAGTAGCTGTTGGTGAGTATTTTAAGGAAAGTAATGCGAAATGGCAATGTCTAATGTTTCTATATAGGATTGTACAAATTGTTATGTCTTATTTTATATCTCCAGATGACATTTGTCTTCTCGAAGCACTTGTGGAAGAGCATGGTAATGCTTTTATTTTAAGTGTTATAAGAAATATTTTCCTAAGTTGCATTACATGTTACACTTGGTTGATGATATCATAAATTTTGGCCCACCGTGCACGCATTGGGCGATGCGTTTTGAAGCGAAACATTCAGTTCTTAAACGTTGGACTAAGTCCCAACAATGTTATAAAAATTTACCAAAATTCCTAAGTAGTCGTTTACAAGAGCAATTGTGTTATCAATTAACAAGCAACGGGTCCGGATTTCTTTATGAAAGTGTGAGGGGAATAAATGGTGTAAATAATTGTGAATCAACCCAAATGCATTGTTTTAGAAAGATAGCTTACCTTGGTAATATTTATACAACTGGAAAGAGTATTATATTTACCTCTGATTATAATGCATTTGGAATGCCTTGTTTTGGACTTGTAAATAAAATAGATTCAATTCAATTTCTGTTTATTACTACAACATGCTCAAATGGAGCCATTATTGTTAGATTTTACAAGTAAACAAACTGAAGAAAATACTAAAGAATGTAAGACCGGTAAAGCAGTGTCAGCAGTACGGTAAAGATATGCACGTATTGTAATTTATATAGTAATTTACATAGAACATGAACACATAACTATAAAACAACTGAAAAAGTTACCCGAAACCGCGTTCTAATGTGGTTGTAAAATTTTATCGCGCCGTTGGGACGCCTTTGCCAAAAAAATTGCCAGACATTTGATTTTTTCGTTAGAGTTTGAGCCTACTAAGTCTTTATATTTATTTAATGTGGGGTTTCCGTGGTAAACGAGTAGACAAATGAATTACTCTGAGATCCTGATAGACTGGGCATTTTAGCAAAAAGTGATATTCATCCTCAATAACCGCAAACATTCAGACAGGGCAATAACGTTCATTACGGGGTGTGCTATTCCATCTACCTTGCTCGATCATTAGGGTGTGAGATGATGTACGGAATCTCGCAAGCGACCGACAGAGTCTGGGGTACCTGTGTAGAACATTCAGGTAGGATTCCTCCTGGAATAAATACTTAACGTAGAGCAGCGATTTGGGAGAAGAACTCACTAGTGACCACCACTGTTGGATATAATTATCTTGGAGTCGTGTCCTGAGCTCTGCTAAGAATAGGGTTTGGTGTTCTACGTACTGGTTGTCCCAAATTCCCCGGAAGCCTAATGATCCTAGAAGGTCCCGAACATTGGAGGCCCAGTTAACTGAATTAAAAACCAAGCAGTCATGAAGTTGGAGAAGATAGGCCTTCTTAACGAGACGGTAGTTAGGGAGATTCAAAATACGAATCCAATACTTAATAATACTAAGTTTTCTGGAAATTGAGAGCGGAAAATAACCAGTTTCACCATACACCATAAAATCGGGTGTCGAAGTCTTGACACCGAGTATAAATTTAAGAAATTTTAGAACGATCCGATTAATAGCATCCGAATTATGAAAACCCCAAACTTCGCAGGAGTACATTAATATAGGACGGATAAGAGAATTAAACAGATGCAGCTTAAGTTTAAATGATAAATTGGGGTACTGTCTGAGATACTTAAGGAGAGTGAAATACGCTTTATTGGCTTTGTCTGCAAGAGATTGCTGGGCAAGAGTGAAGCAACCAGATGGGGTGAATACAATACCAAGGTAAGAGTAGGAAGAAACTACTGCCAGGGGGCTACACTTATACAACCAGTGTTCGTTTCGAAGGAGAGGCCCGCCTTTACGAAAGACCATAACCTTGGATTTACTTAGATTAACTTTCATTCCCCAGAATGAACTATAGTTACCCAGAATGTCCAGAGCCTTCTGGAGACCAACAGCTGTGTCGCTTAGCAACACGATATCATCAGCATAAAGAAGAAGAAATAATTTAAAAGTCCCAAGATCAATCCCAGGAGCACCTCCACGGATCAACTCCAGCTCAAGGTCATTGATAAATAAAGAAAAAAGCAATGGGGACAATGACTCACCCTGTCTAACACCAACTAGACAAGGGAAACTCTCACTGTAGACTCCACCCCAACGGACACAAGATTTAACTTCGGCATACATACTCTTAATAACTTGTAGAATTCGACCAGAAAATCCAAGATTGAAAAGTTTATGCCAGAGAGCTGATCGGTTAACTAAATCGAAGGCCTTTTGAAAGTCGACGAATGTGCAGAATAATCTGTTATAATTACCGGAATAAAGAAAGTGATTTATTAAAGTGCTAAAAAAAGTGCTAAAAAGTGCTAAAAGTTAGAAGTACTTAAAGATGAAAGCGATGCACTATTTACTGTTCAAAAGTTAGAAACGCTGTGCTATAATTCACACATTTCAGCTTATGAAATATATTTAAATCCCAATGATGCACCATCAATACATAAACTATGGCTGTCATATTTTTATCCGAGGTTGCCTACGGAATTGCAGTGCTTATCGTACAAGAACCATTATTTTGTCAATTTCAAATTTACCTTTGAGGAACTTCAATAGCTGGGTTTTTTTACAGACACCTTTTCCCGCAGTATGCATATATTTTGCATTGCACTGCAAAACCTATTGATATTGTTTTACAAAAATGAATATAAAAATACCTTTTTTAAATTGATTTATTTTTACCTATAGCAGTTTTAGTGGTTTAGTGTTTTTTACCTATAATATAGTTTAGTAGTTTAAATATACACTAACTCAATACGATGTGTTTTTATAATTTGATTTGTTGTTTGCCAGAGTACACATATTTTCTATATACACATGCTTTGGCATGCAATATAGTCTCCACCGCAGCGAATCAATGTTAAGATAAAAACGTTTGGATCTTGTATATTTTTTAAATAGATTGATTTTATAGTTATAATAGTTCAGTGGTGCCATTTTACATACTCACCCCATGCGCTGTATGTATTTTATAATTGTAATGATTGATGCGCTGTGTTTTCATAATTTGATTTACTTTAATTCAATTTTGTTATTTGAATATAATTAGATTACAATATAATTCTACGTGTGTTTATGTTACCAGCCCAATCGAATTCAATATCCTACCGGGGATTTCTGCTAAAAAAAACCAATGGTAGGGCATGGTTGAACCGCAAGTTACCAGCACTAAACCATAGGTTACTAAAGTCAAATTCAATATCCGACCGGGGATTTCTGGTAAAAAACCAATGGTAGGACATGGTTGAACCGCAAGTTACCAGCACTAAACCATAGGTTACTAAAGTCGAATTCAATATCCGACCGGGGATTTCTGGTAAAAAACCAATGGTAGGGCATGGTTGAACCGCAAGTTACCAGCACTAAACCATAGGTTACTAAAGTCGATTCAATATCCGACCGGGGATTTCTGGTAAAAAACCAATGGCAGGGCATGGTTGAACCGCAAGTTACCAGCAGTAAACCATAGGTTACTAAATTTCGAATTCAATATCCGACCGGGGATTTCCGGTAAAAAACCAATGGTAGGGCATGGTTGAACCGCAAGTTACCAGCAGTAAACCATAGGTTACTAAATTCGAATTCAATATCCGACCGGGGATTTCTGGTAAAAAACCAATGGAGGGCATGGTTGAACCGCAAGTTACCAGCACTAAACCATAGGTTACTAAAGTCGAATTCAATATCCGACCGGGGATTTGGGTTCAACCAGAACCTGCGGTTACAAAACCGGCCTCAACTGGCGGTTAAAAATACCTGAAGTTTAATTAATTATATATATATATTTTTTTTATAATAATATTTTAAGATTTCAAAAAGTTACAACTTATATGATCAATCACTAAAAATTTATTTTTTTATTATTAGCTTTCGATAGCTCTCTCTATCTTTTTCAAATAAACGATATTCTAGAATTAATGCACTACAAATAATAATACTTCCCTAGCAACTAATGAGTTTGTTAAATCTGTGAATCTTTAATCTTTATAATTCTTAAGGATTGAAAACATCAAGTCCAAAGTTATTGATCACCGCCTCGTTGAGAACATTCAAACCCATTGGTTGTAAAGTTTCCAACCGGCACTGCCATTCTCCCACTTTAATTCTGAGTTTTTGTCGGTTCAGTTTTTTGTTTGCTGAGATCGGTAGACAATCAAATGGTGTAATTCTGAAGTGTGCATTGTAAGAATGACCCGAGGTAGTAAAATGTCTGTCGATGGCAGTCGATGGTTTGTCATTAATTATCTTTGTCTTGTAGTTGGCTATCCTAGGCTTTAAGTCCTCTGTTGAACTGATACCAAATAAGTTACATTTAATGCAAGTCACCACATAAATAACATTTTTAGCATTGCAAGATAAATCATTCTTTATATAAACCCTGTGGCTTTTGTTAGTTGTTGAGCTGACATATTATAAAGGTAATAATACTTTACAGGGGACACATGCCGCTCTGTTACATTTATGAACTCCTAGAAAATCACAAGGTGAAAGTTCCCTTGTACACCTCAGTGTGGATGGCGCAAGGATATTCTTTAAGGTTGGTGCGCGGCGAGTTACAACTTACAATTTATGACTATTCCAAAAAGATTTTGTCATTGAATGTTCATCTAGAATTGTGGAATGTTTTGAAATAATCACCTTGGGGTTAGGTAATAGAGGGTCCTTATTGTGTACATAGAAAAGTTGTTTCTTTTTATTCTTTCTAGGCTTGTCTTTTTTTACTTTAAGGGCTTGAAACTGCGTACTGACTGCTGCAGAAGCAAATTGTTGAGCAACAATTTTCTCATCCCAGCCTCTCGCGACAAATGCAGAACCATACTCAATGAGACTAGAAAAAAGATCTGAATCTAAACTACAATTCCTGCGCAAGCGTAAAGCTACACCATAAGGGATGTTTTGAATCTGTGAACGTGGATGTGCGCTTGAAGGACACAAATACTGATGTACGTCCATAGGCTTGTGATAATTTTTAGTTTGGATGTATCCACTGTCATCAATAAAAATAGTTAAATCCAGAAAATTTACTTTTGTACCAAATTGTTCTAACTTAAAGAAATCTTTCCGGGAAGTACTGTCTCATTTAAATGTGTGACTAAATTTGTAACAATATTTTCCGAAAAATTAATTCCAAAGGAAATAATGTCGTCTCGGTATCTTTTGTATTCTTGTGGACTGTTATTAAAGGAAGACACTGCCGTGTCAATGAATTTGGCTCCCCATATATCGGTGTAGGTACAAGAATAAGAAGGTCCCATAGCTGAACCCCCAGACTGGGTGAAGTGTTTGCCATTGAAAGCACAATTACTGCTTCCAAGGCAAATTTTAAGAGCTTCTAATATGCATTCATTAGGTGGGTCACCTTCTGCAACAATTGTTCTGTATTGTTCCAGAGTTTCCTCAACTGCCGCTAAACCCATGCAGTTATCAACTGAAGGGAAGAAATTTGATACATCAAGGCACAAAAAGCTAGAGTTTGGCGGAAGGGGAGCTAGACGTTCATTGATATCTCGTATCCAAATCAAAACGTCAAATGTATTTTTTAGAAAAGCATCATGTTTGCTACCAAACTCGTGTAAATAATATTCAACAAACTTGCCCAAACGCTCAGTAACTGATCCACAGGCAGATTGAATATACCTCAATGGATGATTTTCCTTGTGTGTTTTCACATTTCCAAATACTGTACCTGGTTGTGGGTCCTGGCTGATGAGCCAATCCTTGCATTCAATGATTGTTTTCAAATTTTTCCATTTTAAAACAAATTGAGTCACTTTAACTAAATAATCTACAGAAGGATCCAAATCGTGCTGTTTAAAGCAAGATTTATCTTCTAAGTGTCGTTCAACACTACTACAATATGTTGAATTTTTCAGAACAACAAATCGTTGTGAACCTTTATCTTGAATCCTAATAACACTTTCGCTCCCTATGGTGCCACATGTTTTCTTTAATTTAGTTAAAGCAATTCTCTCACTTTTACTTAAATTATCTTTTGTTTTAATTCGTTTAGATACATCAAATAAATCAGTTCTAACCTCATTCAAAAATTGTTCTAGAATCGGATTGTTAGAGTTCAATGAAAAACGAGATTTACCGGGCCACGGTTTTTTTCGTGGATGAAAATTAGGTGCTGTTTCACTTTCAACGGCCTGATCGTCTTCTCTGTGAACTACTGTAACCCCTAAATTTGTCTTCTTTTCTTGCATGTAATTATCAAATTTTATTCTTATAGATGAAGCAAATTTTATAAAGTCTATGTTCGCCTGATACAAATCAGCATGTGGAGGAATTGGGCAAAACGAAGGTCCTTTCTTGAGCAATAAAATTGCTGTGTCATCGATTTCTATGTCTTCATAGACAACAGGATCAAATACAGTAGGGTCGCATTTGTTCATTGACATTGAATCAACTAATCTATTTTCGATTTTTTTGCGTCTGTTTAAGTAATTAAGTCTACGTTGTGCGGATCCCTGAGGTCCAGGTTTATGTCTTTTATGAGACAACAAATTATCGTATAAAACATTGTTAGGGCTTGAAGCAGAGCGGGTTTCATTCATTAAATTGTTCCACTTTTTTATCAGACGCTGTCTCACTGTACGAGAAGTGTTTTTCATGTGATCATAAACGCGGGACAAGATTGAATTCGAATTATCATAGGTGATAGCAGATGATTTAGCTCTCATAAAAAGACTAAGAAAATGTCTTCGCCTCGTCTCGGCATGAAGAGAAACAACTTCCAAAATATTTAATTCGGCTTTAAAAATATTATTTTTAGCTTTAATGCGAACCTGTTCAAAATGAATAGAATTACCAGGTAAATTAAGGTTTAAGCAAATCCTCAAACCCTTCGGTATTACGTTGTGCTTCTTGCAATTTTCAAGAAATTCTCTTTGAAGTTGACCCAAAATTAGTTGCGAGCCTAAATTTATTAATTGTAGGAACAAAATTCTTGGTACAATCGCCATTCATCCACAGTCAAAAATTAATATAAGTTTAAATTAAGTAAAGAAAGTTAGGGAATATGACTGTAGGGTGTGAGATCAAGTTGTTTTAGTATAATAATATTTTATAAATAAATTAATAAAAATAAAATTTAAAAACAAAAATTAATATAAGTTTAAATTAAGTAAAGAAAGTTAGGGATATGACTGTAGGGTGTGAGATCAAGTTGTTTTAGTACCAAAAAATATTTTGTACTAAAACAACTTGATCTCACACCCTACAGAAATAATTAACCCCCGGTTTGCACAACTGCCAGTTTTAGACGACATTTATTTACCGCCGGTTTGTAAAAACAACTTGCGGTGGTTTTCGTTGCAAAACAACCCCAGGTAGTTCTTGCAAACCGGCAGTTTTTTAACAACTTACTTACTTTAACCACCACTTACTTTTTTCAGTGTAGTTGATGCGGTTGACCATCAATATACAAAGCAACTGCAAGATAAATCCCTGATACGCTGGACTAGTAAAGCTCCCTCTAAAAAGGGTCGACAAGCCACCAGGGATGTTATACAAGGAATCCCAGGATCAATTTCCCAGGGAAGAGAACTCACAAATATCGAAGAGGCATGGAATTTGATTATTTCTGAAGATATGCTCAATCATATTTTACAGTGCAGTAATAAAAGAATTGAAGAAGTCCACAAGAAAATTCTACCCACCCTAACAGCAGATCAGAGGTCCAAACTCGGCAGCTCTTGGGACGTTATTGATATAATTGATCTAAAAGCTTTCATTGGCTTCAATTATTTTAGGGGTCTGATGGGTGTGTCCATGCACGATTTAGATATTCTGTTTCAGGACCTGAAAGGCCACCCTATATTTAGTGCCATTATGGGGCGATCCCGGCATCAATTCTTACATTCAATCATAACTTTTGATGATGATGAGACAAGAGAAGAGCGTTGGAGTGAGGATAAATTTGCAGCATTCAGAACAGTTTTGGAACTGTTCAACAGAAACTGGAATAAATTTCTGTTCACTGAACGACGTAACATTTCCGTATACTTACTGTGCATATGTGCAAGTTACCAAACCTGTCGTGATGGAACCACCACCCCCGTTTCACGTACAAGGGTTCGACAATATTGTCGTGCACCTTGTGGAGTTCCTGGAGAAGTTCCAGCAACTAGGTGGTCGGAATATATCGACTGACCGCCAGTACACATCAATCCTTCTACTTAGAAAAATCCTCAAAAACATAACCCTCGTTGGGACTATCCAATCATCGAGAATTGGAGTCCCAAAGGAGTTTGCGAGTTTTGCTGGACGTGAAGAGAAGAGTGTCCAAATCCTATATGAGCAAGGTGGAGATACAGGACCAGGGCGGTCGGGGTCAACTAGTAAGGGTGGTCCAGCTGTTCTAGTGTCATATGTACAGAAGACAAAGAGTTCTGGGAAAAGGTAAAGTAAATAAACACGTACGTGTGGACTTCGCGCAGCAGTACAATTGTTGAGCTAGTTATTCGCCCCCTAGCGGCAGACAGAGGAACTATAGAGGCCTGTCTGTATGTAGAATTTCGAACCTTTTGATAGACTACATGTGTACCAAGTTTGGTTTAATTTCATCAAGGAATGACTGAGTTATTAGCGTTCAAACATTTACATTGGTAAAGTTTACAAAGTTATGTACAGGTAAAGTTTGTAAAGGTATAAGGCAGTTTCGTATACAAATAAAATAAAAGTCCTGGAAAGTTTATTCAGATTGTCTGCAATTTCCAATATGCCTGCACTAAATTGTCCAGGAGCAAATTAATATAAAATATAATAAATATATTACATGCACGATTTGCACGTAAGTATATTTATTTTCTTAGGAATGTATTGATGCTGACATCAACCAAGCCCATGATGAAGTGCACTGGCAAGGGTAAACCTGCATTGATAAAACTCTACGATTTCTCTAAGGGAGGAACAGACATTGTCGACCAACGAATGGTAGGCTACTCAATAAAGACTAAGTCATATCGTTGGACAATGGTTTGCTTCGCTTATATTCTGGACACAGCCAGAATAAATTCTCAAACTTTAAATTCTATAGCTTCCAGTGGTAATCCACGACAATCAAATTCATTCAACATTGGGTGGGACCTCGCAGCTGCACTGGTGGTCCCCCATATACATACAGCGACGGTCTGATAATCCAAGGGGCCTTTCTAAGGCTACCATTGATATTATGGCGCGTGTACTGCGGTCCCTTACACATAGTCATCCTCATATGGCCCAACAGCCTCAACATCGGGCCTACCGTACAACCTTTGGTTCTCCCTCCAGCTTTGAGACTGAGCCTCCTGCATCAACCCGGCTGTCCAGGCAGTTCCAAACCACACAGGTGCCACATCTGCCTAAGTAATATAACTGGACCAGGTTATAAAACTCCGAAAGATAAACTTTCTAAAGTGAGAAAGACTTGCCGAGTCTGTGTCAAACCTGTTTGCCTAAATCACTGCGTTGTCATTTGCAATGACTGTTGCAAATCGGATTGATTAATATTTTGTTTGTATTTTATGCCGGCTTGTATTTTACACATATATATACTGGTAAATATGAAATATGCTATTATAATACATCAATAATACAACTGAGTTAAATATATTTCTAACCCACAGATCCGTGATCAAATAAATTCCAATATTTGTTCTACTTGTAAATTTTGTGCTGTACCGCAGCCAAAAATCAGGTGCTAGACTCAATGCAACGAGTTTAGGATTGTCACCAATGAACTCAGCATATGCGAAAACCCTGTTATATACCTTTCTAACCCACAGATCCGTGACCAAATAAATTCCAAAATTTGTGCTACTTGTAATTTTCGTGCCTCACCGCAACCAAACATCAGGAGCTAGACACAATGCAACGACTTTAGGATTGTCACCAATGAACTCAGCATATGCGAAAACCCTGTTATATACCTTTCTAACCCACAGATCCGTGACCAAATAAATTCCAAAATTTGTGCTACTTGTAATTTTCGTGCCTCACCGCAACCAAAAATCAGGAGCTAGACACAATGCAACGACTTTAGGATTGTCACCAATGAACTCAGCATATGCGAAAACCCTGTTATATACATTTCTAACCCACAGATCCGTGATCAAATAAATTCCAAAATTTCTGCTACTTGTAATTTTCGTGCCGCACCGCACCCAAACATCAGGTGCTAGACTCAATGCAACGAGTTTAGGATTGTCACCAATGAACTCAGCATATGCGAAAACCCTGTTATATACCTTTCTAACCCACAGATCCGTGACCAAATAAATTCCAAAATTTGTGCTACTTGTAATTTTCGTGCCTCACCGCAACCAAAAATCAGGAGCTAGACACAATGCAACGACTTTAGGATTGTCACCAATGAACTCAGCATATGCGAAAACCCTGTTATATACATTTCTAACCCACAGATCCGTGATCAAATAAATTCCAAAATTTCTGCTACTTGTAATTTTCGTGCCGCACCGCACCCAAACATCAGGTGCTAGACTCAATGCAACGAGTTTCGGATTGTCACCAATGAACTCAGCATATGCGAAAACCCTGTTATATACCTTTCTAACCCACAGATCCGTGACCAAATAAATTCCAAAATTTCTGCTACTTGTAATTTTCGTGCCGCACCGCACCCAAACATCAGGAGCTAGACACAATGCAACGACTTTAGGATTGTCACCAATGAACTCAGCATATGCGAAAACCCTGTTATATACATTTCTAACCCACAGATCCGTGATCAAATAAATTCCAAAATTTCTGCTACTTGTAATTTTCGTGCCGCACCGCACCCAAACATCAGGTGCTAGACACAATGCAACGACTTTAGGATTGTCACCAATGAACTCAGCATATGCGAAAACCCTGTTATATACATTTCTAACCCACAGATCCGTGATCAAATAAATTCCAAAATTTCTGCTACTTGTAATTTTCGTGCCGCACCGCACCCAAACATCAGGTGCTAGACACAATGCAACGAGTTTAGGATTGTCACCATTGAACTCAGCATATGCGAAAACCTAAATAAAGAAGATTCTAATCGCAAAACCTGGTATTTAATATTTTCAAATAAAAATTTACTAGCACTTTTCGTGCTCCCAAAAATGACACAAGAAATGGTCCAGTGAAATTATTATTTGCACCATTATTCTCAGCATATGCGAAAACGTCGGGTCTGATGTATTTTATGTAAATTTCATACTGCTTTATGAATTTGGAGGGGGGGTTCATATGAACCCCCCCCCCCCCCCCCCCCCCCCGGGGGACTAATGGGGTAGGAAAACATGCCGGGACTGAGAGGGTTAAACCCGGGGGGAGGGGGGGGGGGGGGGGGGTCAATATGACCCCCCCCCCGTGGTTTTTTTATTATAATTCTGAAACAAACGCAGTTGGAAATCTGAAATTTTACGACTTTTCCTAAAAATCGATTGTCTTCCTAGTAGTGCAAACCGTTTTCAAAAATATTGGGTAGGTTTCGAGTTATAGCACCATTTTTTAACCCTACTTTTGGTACTTTTTTTGAGACGTTTTTTGAAAATTACATTTCATTAAATATGAATTGTAACATCTCTATTTTTGATTTACA
>JAUCBJ010005809.1:0-99227 GCA_032718475.1 Nemertoderma westbladi | reverse complement strand
GTACTACCGGTAAATACTGACAATGATATCTGGATAGGCCTATAGCAAATAGGCGAGTTTATCGCCAATCTTGAATATGAAATCTGAAATGTAAATTACAGACAGACAGAACAGCAGAAGAAGGCCTATGCAGCTATATCAGTATATGTCAGTACAAAAAGTATCCAAATTAGCCTGCAACCGGTAACTGTAACAGTTACGAGCTAGGACATTAACCAGGTACTACCAACTACTGCTGTACTGTACTACAACTACAGAACTACTGTAGCTGACTAGCATCAGTGCAGCAGTGGTGTATTCTCTGATTCTGGTATTACTGCTGTACTGTATTACCTGTTACCTGTACTGGCTGACGGGAACAGTCAGATATGTAGGCCTACTCACTGTATTTTAGGCATATTGTATAGCAACAAAATGTAGTAGGATAATATCCTACTACATTTTATATTATGCGCAAATACAATACATAGCCCTACTGTACGCACAATATTATACTGGTGAATGTTCTAATACAATACATAGCCCTACTGTACGCACAATATTATACTGGTGAATGTTCTAATGTTGTTTGTTCCAATTGTTGTTGTTTGTTGTTGTTTATAGTAATATTCGGTGAATAGTTAAAACCATCCATCACCCACCATAGACATTTTGGAGACATCTCTGGAAATGGATTGTTTTCGGCTGGAACCCAGTTCAAGAAGCGAACTGGAAAGCTATGGACTCATAGTGGACCCAGTGGTCACAAGTCCCAGATAGACCATATTCTGTTTCGTAGGAAGTACAGGAGCTCTATACAAGACTGTAATGCATTTACACTTCGACCCTTCTCCAGTGATAACCGCCTTATTGTGGCCAAGGTAAGACTTAGTCTGCGTGCTAGCAGAACAACGAAATCTGCCTTGCCGCGGCATGACTGGTCCTCTCTGTTGCAACAGCCAAGTGTGAGATCCAGCTTCACACTACAGCTGAGCAACAGGTATGAGGCTCTTGCCTCTGAGGCGGCAGATCACTGTGAGGGCTAACTGCCTTCACAGAAGCAGTTAAGTTAGCAGCTGCAGAAACAGTCCCTGTATACCCTCGAAACAGGAAAAGGGCCCCCTGGACTGACAACAAAATCCAGAAGTGCCGAAATGACCTATCATAAGGCGCAGAAAGAGTCCCGGCTCAAACAGACTACAGCGGCCAAGAATGCAGTTAAGCTGCATCTAGGTCCCTGAACAGGCAGTACTCTGTTAATCTACAGGAGCTAATAAACCAACAGGTTGATGCCATTAATGATGCCGACGACAGCAGGCAATCATCCCAGGCATGGAAATCGATCAATTTGCTTACTGGGCGGAAAAGCCAACCAACCACCAAGGTTAAGGCTGAATCACCAGCCGATCGCCTCAATGGTTGGAAGGCCCACTTTGAAAAGCTCCTCAATAATGACAGTGTATTGCCTGATAACTTTATAGAAGTAAAAGTGTCTGAGTCTGTACTCCCAGATATTCCCATTGGCGATATCTCCTTTGCAGAAGTGAAGGCTGCTGCAAAGAGCATTAAGACCAATCGTGCCAGTGGAGTAGATGGTGATCCCCCTGAGGTCTTTAAAATACCTGAGTGTTTAAAGCTCATCTATCCCATCATAGTAGACATGTACCGAACAACAAGAGTCCCACAAGAAATGAAAACAAATAAGTTGGTGCCAGTTCCCAAGAAGGGCAACCTAACACTCTATGGTTCTTTTCGGGGAATCTCATTGATCTCGATTGCTGCAAAGCTATACAATAGAATTATATTAAATCGCATCAGGGATCCCATTGAGAGACTGCTCCGTGGAAATCAGAATGGGTTCCGTAAAGGTCGTGGGACCATGGAGCCCATTTTGGCACTTAGAAGGATAATTGAAGAGTTATCAAAAAAGAAAGACAGGCATCTGGCTGTTATCTTTGTTGACTTCTTCAAGGCCTTTGATTCAGTCTCTCGCTCACGTATGTTCAGCATACTTTCATTATATGGGATTCCTGATGAAATTATTGCAGCAATCAGATCAGTATACGATGGTTCGACAACATTTGTGTCTACTGTTGATGGTGCCACAGAACCATTTGAAGTGTTATGGGGCGTCCTCCAGGGAGACACACTTGCACCATTCTTGTTCATAATTGTGGTTGACTATGTTCTACGCATGTCCTTAGATCATCATAATGATGATGGGGTGATGATAACTCCACCTACTGGCCCAGAAGTCGAGGAAATCCTGCCAAGTACCTAACTGATCTAGACTTTGCTGATGACTTAGGAGTACTCTCAGAATCACTAGAGGGAGCCCAACGGCTCCTCAGCTCATTAGAACATGCTGCTTCTAGTGTTGGTCTTTTTATTAACTCCAGAAAGACCAAAATTTTGACAGTTAACTTTGAAAGTCCTCAGCAAGTCTCTGATCGGATGAGCATAAGCTCAAAGGATGGTATGCTTGAGCATGTGGACGACTTCTGTTACCTGGGATCATGGATCCGGAAGTCAGGTGAGGACCTTCGAATACGTAAGGGAAAGGCATGGGCAGCCTTGAATAGGCTTTCCAGGATTTGGAAGTCACCGAGAATTAATCGGAAACTTAAGGTGCGATTATTTAGAGCAGCAGTAGTTCCAGTACTCCTCTATGGGAGTCCATGCTGGGCTCTAACTGCTGAGGACACCAAATCTCTGGATGGCACATTCACAAGAATGCTACGCCGGGTTCATTGTGTCAAGTACAATGCACACATCTCCAACCAGACACTATATAACATTGGAGGTGTCTCATTGATTCCCCCAAGCTTGACACTAGAACAAAATCGCCTCCGCTTTGCAGGACAATGCTTTCGCCGTGAGGACCAGCCAGTGCATAATCTGGTACTTTGGCAGCCTCATGGAGTGAATAAGCATGGTGGACAGCCCATGACTTTCTTGAGACGCATCTTAAAGGACACTGGCCTTGAAGATGCGGATGATCTAGCAAATGTCATGGGTGATAGGGAGTTGTGGCGGTGCAATTTTGTTCGACAAGCCGGCACAGCATTCTTAAAAATGCAGCTGCAATGCAGCATGCCGATACTACTACTACTACCATAGACATTGGTGGGGGGATAGATGAAATACAGTACAGGAGATACCGGAAAAAAATATATCTGGCACTGGACCTACTGGACTGCAGGGGGTCAGGGTACCATATTTAAGGTGTTCTATATTATATGTTCTGATGGTAACCAACCAGTCTCAGCCATAGACCTGTACTGTCAACAATAATAATAAAAAAGATGTACAAATTATTCACATTTTTATAACATAAAGGTACCGTACTGTATTTACATCATGGTGTGAAAATTGGCACTTTTCTACAGCGTGATGGCCCGAGATGGCCCGAGTCTGTATATGTATCGAACTAAGGCAGATGGGGAAGTTTAACCCTATCTGGCCTGACCCGGGCTATTTTACTACTGTTCTTAATTGGCCCGGGGGGGGGGGGGGTGTATTTTTTAGATCTTGGCTCAAAAATTAAAATTTTGATGGTATAAGGGTTTTCGAGGTTGCTGATCACGATTAAACATGTTAAAAATATTGGTTGGCAATGCAACCATCATTTTTGGTTCGTCACCCCGGTCGAAAAGTACTTGTAAAAAATGTCAAACTACAACGTTTTGTGTTTGTTTTGATAATTCTGAAGGTATACGGGTTTTAGAGGCCGCTGATCACGATACAAATCGTTAAATGTTATTCGTGGTAACGCAACTACTGTATCATTTTTGGTGCCTGTCTGGTGGGAAGAAATAACGGTTATATAAATTATACAAGACTTATAATTTATTGATTAATTAGCTGTGTTACAGTACGAGGATATCAACATAATGCTAATGCTAATAATACATAATTCACATAATTAAAAAAAAATTATAATAACGGAATTATATGTAAAGCTGTTCAAGTCTGATTCCCTGTTGCTAAGCGACATCTTAACTGACTGACTTTCAAAATGTGCCGTGAAATCCACAACACTTTGCGAATCCCATAGAAGCAATGATGGATCCCAGTAGGATCCGCGGATCCTAGAAATAGCGGAGAGTGTCCGCTGTTTACAAATTATGTAGTAACGCGGATCTCATTGAAAACAATTAAGGCCGCAGATCCCATAGACGCCATTGTGTCATCTTTACAGTACAGTATATGTTTCTTATGGTGTCCGCTGTTTACAAATTTGTAAAACGTTCGTCATCAACTGTACATACATTGCAATTACTGATTGTTTGCAATTGCTGCCAAGGGTTACCTACCACCCAGTGATGTGAATGAATGAATTCTTTCCTATTTTACTGTAGTTAACCTTTCTAGACAGATTACAACAATTCAAGTAAATAAATAGATAGTTTATTGTCATTCGTTTTTTTTCGATATTCCACATATTTTGTTTCGATGACAATAAAGAAATAAAACGTAAACCAAGATATCACGATTTTTACGCTTAAAAATATCAGTTGGAATACAATAAATCACGACGAGTGGGTATAAACTAGGCCTACACCAAACAGTAAAGTACAATAATATAAGGTATCATTCATGTATATCAGTACATCATGTCCTGGAATATCTTAATATCTTAATTAATTAGTCTTACTAAATACTATAGGCATTAAATCTTAATGAGATTGCCGAGCGCTCCTATCCCAGCGACTTTTTATCTAAATTCAGATGTTACTGTGTACAGATTTTGAATCCTTCTAAGTCTGCCTTCCACCGTACCGGTACCCAGCGAGTCCCCATAGGGCAAGGCGACCTCTATACAAGGCCATGCAGCCCAATAAAGGCAGAAATTTGCTTAGGCTGAAAACTTCTAGGACTTCTAAAACATTAGAACCACTGGGTTTTAACCCTCTACTGCATGAATTATCGTTTTTATGTTTGAAATTTTTTTTGCAATGTTTTTCCTGCACAAATTAGTTCCAAATATACAAAAACTGATGAAAAAATTAAAAAAATAATTATCTACAAAATCTTCCTACAAAGTAACTCCCTACTAGGAACGTTCATGAAGAAGGAATAACAACACAACACAAAGATATATAAACTGTTGTCAGGCAATGAAAGCCTCCCTCGATTTATAGACTCAAAGTATCCAACAACTGTAGTACTGAGGCTTGTTGGCTTATCCACCGAGATTATCTTTGATTTAAATGAGCAATACCCAGCGATATATAACAGTACTGCCTTCTCGGATTCGCTCAGATCATCTACGAGTATGGGAATAATATCAACAATATCAAGTTCATCTTTAGTAAGTGGTAAGAAACAATTGGTGCAGTTGTGTTCAGACGATGGCCCAGAAATGTCAGGAAGAGCATGCAAGGTGGCCAGCACTTTGGCTGAGTTTATGGCTGAAAATTCGAAGACTTGCTGAACGCTGACGTAATAACATCCACCAAAGGCTTGGCGAATTTTACCAAAAAACTCCTCAAGGAAATCACTCTGAAACAAGCCAGTTAGGACAAACTTGTGGCTATAAGGAGATGGTAGGTCTAAAAGATGCCGAATTAAATCGCACAGGCATTTGGTTGACCAATGTAGAGAGGTAGCTGTTTCCACTGTGAAGGTTTCAACACGTGATTTATTAGAGGTAGGCTTCATAGAAGCAAACATATCCGCCATATCAGACAGAAAGTCCAATCGTGGGTCGGCTTTGGAACTGAATACATATCGAGCTCCATCATTATATCTGGGACCAGCTGATGGGGCTTTGATATTAACTATTTTCCACCACTCAAGTATCAATTCAATAAAGACAACAGTTCCAACAGAGGCGTACTGATTATTGTCAATAGGAAATGTTTTAAGGGCAGCTAATGTCTTGTCTGAGAAAACTTTGGCAGCAAGCTTGACATTCTGCCGTTGTATTTTCGATGGTTGAATGGAAGACAGAGTTAGTTCCGATGCTTTTACCAAAGCCTGTGAATCCAAGGTATATAGAGCAATCAAATCTCCCCAATTCGCCTGTAAAGATATCTCTCCATGTGGTTCATCTCGAACGTCATAAAACTTTAAGCACTTCCTTCTTTCAGTAAACCAGTTATTTCGAATTGACTTCAATAGATGGACAAAATCAAATAATAGAAATACCGGATTTTCTGATACAGGAGACTTGGCAAACCATGGCTTACTAATATCAGGCTTGATAAACTTAGCAAAGAATTTCCTATTAACTGCATTATTGTCCGAGATTATAGCAACTGTAAACCCTGATGATTCCGCAATACTTCTCATAACAAACTTAACATTATCAAACTGAAATTCAGAGTCCAATCCACTACATGGTATCATTCTTACGATAAACGATGGACCCCCAAACAGGCACTTCACCATAATAGCAAGCACAGTTTTGGCCAACAGACTCCCATCATTCTGAGCCATTCCAAAGATTGTACCTCCATGGTATTGTATTGATGGCTTAATATATATCTCATCCACAATAAGTACACAGAGACGTTGTCGCTCTTCAATATGGTTGAATATCGCAGTGATAAACTCATTGGCGCTTTGCTTGGCTACAGAAGAAGTCAGATTTCTCAGAAGCCGCAGACTTGGAAGTACTAAACAATCACGCATCTCACTGTAGAGATTAGTTGACATGCAATACCATGTAAATGCTTGAGCTAGATCGTCCGGTGAATATATTTTTCCATTTCTTGGGGTATTTAACAGCTGAATCTGACGCAATAGATATAACCATTTCTTATCCGCACTGACGTCCAATTCTCTGCTGTTGAGTGAGTTAAAGATTTCCTCAAATTCAGACCAGAACTGAATTCGATGAGGGTAACGCAAAAAAGGGAATTTAATCTGTTTTAGATTAAGGAAGGCTTCAAAATAAATTAAATTATTCTCCAGCAAAAATGATAGTGTCCACTTTGGGGTTGGTCCTGTCCTTGTTGGATGCATTAGGATAATCTTTCCAGACGCCTGAACCAAGATATCGCATTTTGTCCCATATCTGCGGATTATCTCAGCATTCAGTTCGCCGGATGAACCTGTCAGGATCTTATCGTGAATAAGAAACTCATCCATTTGGTCAGGGTAAACATTTCGGTTATCTGAAGTCGATTTCACAGTTTTTCTGGGCTTCGGAGGTGGAGTCGGGATGTATGATGCTGGAACATTAAACAGTGAAGGAGGATCGATTGGCACTCCACCGCCTCGTCCGCCTTTAACGGGTCGCATTACAGCGTCCTCAGGCCAATGTAGCCTACAAACACCCATATGTGGCGTCACTGATTCCTCGGCTATAATATTGGGAAGTGCAGCCAACCACCGTTTCAGTTCACCTTGATCCTTTGGGAATCCATAAACGGGCGTGGGCGTCATTATTTTTGAAGAACCAGGAACATTATCAGCAACATCGCTACCGGTACTGGTATCCTTTTTAGTTGCATCGTAGCCGGTTCTACATTTCCCAACAGAACATTTCCGACCCATATCGATCGATATTAACTAGACCATATATACAGCAGTACAGTCGTGGGGAAGTTCTATTTCAACTGAGTTGAAATTTCAACATTTTCTGTCCAGCTGTCAGCTGTCTAGCTCTAGGCCTCCTGCCATTTTAGAGTTGACTCTATAACTTAAAAGTTGAATTTAAAAAAGTTTTAAATTCCAACTCAGTTAAAATTGAAACTTTTCCTCGACTGCATAGGCTGATAGGCCTGTGGGCCTACCAATTAGGACTCAGGCCTAGTTAATTATTAAATAATGACACCTAACAGCCTAATAAAAAAAATACCCCTAGCTGCCTAGACGCCCTACCGGTACTGTGTGCTGCATTGTATTGTAATGCTGGAGTGCCGGCAACCAGGCACCAGGTAGCCTAATTTGTAAACAGGTACAGAGGTAGGTTTAGGTCAGTAGGTAATTTCAGATAGATTAAGAGCACTGACCTACTAACCCTAACTGCCTAACCAAAAGGATAAACCAAATTCTTGGTACCGAAATACCCCACAAACTGACAAACGCTAAGCCAGCAGCAGCACTAAACTGCCTACAGCTGTACAGTACCTGCACTAGGCCTACTACTAAGTACTAACTGACTGATAAGGCCTATGTAATACATGATATATAAACATGAAACAGCAGAATACACTTGCTGAAGTCAGGCAGTGCGGAGTTGTTGGTTGTTGCTGTACATTCCTGCAGTCTAGTACTGTAGTACCGGTACCATACTCGAATGAACCAGTACTGCATTCAGACTGTAAGTAGAAATTTCAGCCTAAGCAAATTTCTGCCTTTATTGGGCTGCATGGCCTTGTATTTAGGTCGCCTTGCCATAGGGTAACTACTGTACAGTTAGACTGGTACAATATCGAAATAGATAACTTTTTTACACGTTTATAAATAAATATTGAAAGCCGTAATAAAAATTCTGAATAATACGAAAAATTTATCAGTGTGACCTTATTCAATTTATAATTGATTATTAGAGGAAGTAAATTTAGATTTAAATTTAATAATTTAAATTTTATCATCAATATAGGCCTAATAAATAATATAATAATAAAAATAAAAATAAATGTATAAATAAAGATAATTTTCACGCTATTTTACAATATTATAAAAATTGCATGTACTCCTCCCGAAATGACAACCTATGACAGCACCCCATCCTTCGCCGCCTCGAGTGATTAGATTAACATGCGTGTCTCCCCGTATCCGCCGAGAATCCATCGGGATGTGTTGTGTATCCTATAGGTTGTAGGCCTACTGTACCACCTTCTCCATATTACTGCTCCGCTGGTTTAACTTTCACTTCGTCTCCTTCAGAAAGGGCAATGAACGTCTTACCTCCCACCCCCCCTGTACTGACACATGGAACCGAGACTACTGTTCAACAATCAGGATATTCCATTGAATGAACGGGATCCGCTTTTTACAAATTTGTAAACAGCGGACACCATAACAAACATGTAAAAGTGACACAATGGTGTCTATGGGAATGTGATCCGCGGCCTTAATGGTTTTCTATGGGATCCGCGGTTTACAAATTTGTATTCGGCGGATACCATAGACTTATAGGATCCGCGGATCCTACAGGGATCCGCGGATCCTACAGGGATCCGTCATTGCTTCTATGGAATCCGAAACAGGATCGGCAGATTTTGCTGGGATCCTCGTTTTATAAATGCCCTCTCAAAGCACTCGGATGACCCTACTGTACATGAGTGCTGAATATCTGAGTAATTAATTCACTGTGACAGGACGTTTTAGTAACAGTTTATATAATATGTATTTACTGTACAGTACAGTAGTATACAGCACTGTAGATTAGGCCTATGTGAAATTAACTGTGTACAAGATGTTGTAGTAGGGCCTAGATTGTTTGCTGCTACAATATATTAATAATAATATTGGTTATATATATATAATTATTAATTATATTGGTAAAGAATATGTACAGTTCACGTACTAACAACTTGGAACTCTTTCGAGGTGTGCCACTGGGGAATTTTATTATGTATCCAACAAATAAAACACAACAGAATGTACAGTAGTTGTCAGGACAACTATTAGCGAAGCCACTCACTCACTGTCACCGTATGAGTTTGTTAACATTCTTTGATATTTAATTTAAATGGAATATTAATAGCCGTTAGTAATAAACATACTAAATGTGAGGTGAGCAGTTTTATTTCGCATTGGGTTGTATGTATTTAATTATGGGTGGAGTTGGAATAGGATATTGTACAAGTACAATTGATCACTATTTTAGAAAACTGTACTCTTCCTATGGTAAGTACTGCAGACTGTGCAGTGTGCAGTGCAACGCACTCTTTCTTTCAGTTGTGTATGAGCCTTTCTAAATTTATGAGACGGGGGGGGGGGGGGGGGGGGGGGGGGGGGGGGTATATAGACGTAAATCAAATACACATCTCCTACAACAAACTATATTTTTTGCAATTCGGAGCCCCCCCCCCCCCCCCCCCAATTTTTTTCAAATTTCAATCATCTGCTACGAAATTTGGTATGATGATAGTTAGACAACTTTTCTCACTGCTAGCAGACCCGGATTTTTATTTTTCAATCATTGAGCCTTTGAGATACAACAAGCCGTTAATAACGCCTTTTAGCAATATTTAACCATCTCAGTTGGCTTTAGTTTTCGTCGTTTGAATATAATCCAGATATACTGTAAATCCTCATTACAACCGCCTTAATCTGTAGATTACGAATCTGAAACCGTTTTAAATTTAACCAAAAATTACCAAAGATAATATCAAAATACTAATGTGTAACTTTTGAGACGTAAATCGCTATAATTCTAATGTATTTTTTGTCTTTATTCTATAATATTAATTATTATTTAGTTGAGCCACGGCCATGGTTGAGCTTTTAAAATTACGCCTATTTATTATATATTATATTTTAATTAAAATATAATTAAATAATAACGTAACAGTTACGAACGGAACTAGACAGGGTGGGTTATTATCACCTACCTTATTCATTATATATGTAGACGATCTAAGTAATTAACAGAGAGCAGTACTTTTTGCGAAGTCTAATTCAATGTTTATGAAGGAAACTAAGTGTTTATATTACAACCCACAGTCGTCTACAAACCTTGGTACTGGTAAAGTACAGTATATGTATATTGGTAAAGTACAGTATATTGTTCCAAAGCTTAATAAGGTCACGTCTTGAAGTATTATTTATATCCGACAACCGGAAATCAGACATCCAGAAATTAGAGGACATTCAGAGAGCATTCACTCTGAAAATCCAAGAACTACGTAATGAAAATTACTGCAACCGATTGAAAAAGCTTAACATATACTCTCCAAAGACGTAGAGAACGATATATTATAATATAATATATATATGGAAGATGTTAGAACAAAAAGTGCCTAATACTTGCGCATCACCAATAACAGCTGTGTATAGTACAGTATGCGGAGAGGAAGGGCCTGTAAGATTCCACCTTTCCCAAAAAACAGCAGCGCTAAAGTAAAATCGTTAGTAAAAATGAGCTTCACGGTGTTTGGACCGAAACTGTTTAATGCTCTTACGAGTAGCATCCGAGATAAATCCAGATGTTCCTTCGAAATATACAAATCGCGACTAGACAGGTTTTTGTCGATAATCCCGGACGAACCTGGCTGTCAGGGATACACTGCCCAGTCAAACTGGGCAGTGTAGAGTGCAGGACAGTGCAGTTTGACTGGACAGTCAAACTCTCTCAATGACATGATCCCAGCATGTCAATATCATAAATAAATATAAAACAAAATACATTTTTACCGCTTAAATATATATATATATATATTTTTATCAATTACATTGTTAATTTGCGTATTTAATTGTCCTTATTAATTGATATTCTTTAATTTTTTCTTTCATGTTAATTTATATCCTTTGATATTTTTAAATCGTTTACATTGATTATTATTAGGTTGGCCTATATTTGTGATTTTAGTCTGGTGCGCTCTTTGAGTTCTCCGTGGTGTTTAATTTCATAACCAAATAATTATTACAATTACAATGATGGTAAACCTATTTCTGTTACAGTAACCTACATTGATAGATTGTAAATGCGCAGGCATGTGCTTTATAAGCGAGAACTAATTTGTTATTATGAAAATTTGCAAATTGCTCGGCGATTGTATCTATTTATAACTTATTGTACGCCCCTTTACTGTAACGCCCTTTGGGCACGTCGTAATTATTCATTACGTGCAATTAACAAGTTAAAAGTAGCGTACAACAATGCGGCACGATATTATTTATCAAAAACTAGACTGACTAACGATGAGCCAGCTTAATTTGCCTATATTTGTACATATTATTCGACAATCATCGCTGGAAAGTCTGGTTAAGCTATTGTCAACTACCGACATTTTATTGTTACGAGTCCATAATAAATGTCAAGTAATTAAAGGATGTTATAAATTAATTATTTTAATGTTTGTGTTCTTACTTATTTATATGGATTTTACTTCTCCGGGATAAAACTTAATAATAAATATATAAAAAGGCCTAAATTATGATAAGAGTCCATTCCATAGCGAGTACATCTTCATCCGTCCAGGTAGATTAGTTGTCATGATAAACGTAAGTTTGAAACATAGATACCAGGTTCGAGCCCCAATAGGGTCTGTATATATTTCCTATGGAGAGCAGCAGAGCTTGGTATCATACTGTTTGTTCTATTGCATTATATATTTAATTCACCATTTCTCCACCCTCAACAATTCATTTATTATTAAATAATATACTTTCAATTTGTGACTTACCTTTACGTCGCTCACGGAACCAACTCCGAAATACAGCGGTACGAAGGACAACCAAATAATACAGGTTGTGTACATCGTAAACCCGATGAACTTGGCTTCATTAAAATTTTCGGGAATGTTCCGTGTCCGAACAGCGTAAACAGTACATAGAATTATAAGTACCATATCGTATATAAGAGAAATCATTAACGTGGTGTCTTCTATTTTACACTTAAGTATGACAAGTTTCTGTGTGGGGTCGGGTATGAAGGCCCGAGTCCCCGGGGGGTCTATTATCATCCACAGTACAATAGCGGCCACCTGAACCCCAACGATACTTAGACTAATCGCTACTTGGGATAAAGGCGAAATGTATTTGGGTCTGCAAGCAGTCATTCGTGCGCTGTGGAATATACGATCGATTCTGTTGGTTTTAGTGAAGAGCGCGGAATAGACGAGAGCGAACGAAGTTCCGAGACCGAACCGCTGGAAGCCGCACACAACAACGGACGGCGGAGCTACCAGGGCGAACGTCAACGCGTAACAGCAGAGGATTCCCGTGAGCAGTATGAAACAAAGTTCCCGCCCGGAAGCTTTCACTAACGGAGTTTCGTTGTAGTAGATAAACACGACGATCGTTAGAATGGTGCAGATTATTCCAGACACGGCGACAGCCACGGGGATGACGCTGTAGATTTCCCCCCATTCTAGGAATTCTTTTGTCAACTGATAACACGACCTAAAAGGGAAACATTAATTAATTTAATTTTTATTTTATAGTGTTTGCCATGATATCCTCTAAAGTCTGACAGTAACCGTTAGATTTACAGTTATCTATCACTGTTACTTTAGTACTGTAGGTTATGTTCTCTTAAAATCATCTGCCAATATGTTGCATTATAATACTATTTATTAATGAAATATAGGGCGGCCTATACAGTAGTAACTCATAAATAAGGGTTCAATATATTAATTATATAAAATATTAATAAAAATAAATGAAATATAAGAATTATTTAAATTAAACAAAAACAAAATCCATTAGATGCGTCTTACTGAAGGAAGGACGGTACGGATAATTAAATACCGAAACTCATAAATACCGAAGGGAAATTATAAGTATGGCGTATCGTTTGGGTCAAATTCAGTATCAACATATATTTTCTCAGTATGCGACTATCTGTTTTACAGTGTTTTGCAACATCATCAAGTAGTTATTAAATAGGCCTAATTATATTTATTTAAATATTCATTAAATTACTTATTTATTAGTTGATATCGGTACGCCTACTCGTGATATTCAGCAGCAGCTCTGTCTGTATACGGCAGCTAACGATAATGAAAGTAATTTATTATTTTTAATTGTCAAATGTTTACTATGATCGATATCTTACGTTTTATCGTCTGTCGGCCAGTATTCGCTTTGACACGGTGTACACGAGCTGCCGTTGTTACTTAGTCTCTCGTTATCGGCGCAGGTTTGACAGAACCAGCAGCAGGGTGAACCTTCGTTCTGCATCTGTAAATATCCAGACAACTTAGCAAGATTATTACAAGTAACTTAATATTAAAGTTTATTGCTGATAGGTGTGAAATGTATGAAATAATATTTTTTAACTATGAAAAATAGATAGTTCTCATCCCAGTTTTAAACCAGTCAAAGAAGAAAAAAGTTAAGATTTTATTATAATTATCTAAAAAAAATTAATACAACAAATTTATGTGTCAGGATGTATGGGTTTCCGATGCTCAAGGCGTTCTAGAACTAGCGTTCAACTAACTTAGTTCTAGAACACCTTTGCTGTTGAATGATTACTTTAATATAATACAATATTGCCGGCGGTACTGGCATTTTTTCAATTGTATTCGAAAACAATTTCTTGCGGCTTTTCTTCTTTCTTTGTGTTGCATACATATTCAGTATTTACTTTGGCCAACTGTAGTTTGTATAAAACAAGTATTGCATCGAAGAGATTTGAATGAATGAAATGCGCAGTAACGGTATCCGAAAACTGCACAGTTTCCCTTAATCCATTCGAGATATTCGGAATTACCAATAATTGTAGATTACCTTTCTCTTTATGTGATTTTAACTGCTCTTCCTAATGCAATTAATTACGCAATGATTTCTCTAAGGTATCAGGATAGTGCGGGATAGTAAGTAGGCCTAATAGGTAGGAAGAAAAGCGAGGGAATTTAACATTACGAAATTTACTGAGTTGCAATGTTACGTAGGCTTTTATATAATAGTATTATCTGAATCGAAACTATGTTGGGTTGGAATTATTTAATGATGTTTTCCTTATGTATACAGTAGGTTATTTTCTATTACATGTTTGTCCTCTTTGCTTTTCGCACTATATAAGTTTCGCTTAGAAATGTTTTGTCCCAAAGCTCACTCATACAGTACAAACCCAGCGGTAACAATGGATAAAAAAATAAATGAATGGTTGATAATTATGGAGTTTTCAACCTTGTGATTAAGTGCGGCGCCATCATCCCTAACTTATAGGTAACAGCAAAGTAATAGGAGTCTTCGGGTTGCCGCCGGTGTTTCACACGTTCACCGAACACAAATACAAATAATACACAACACAAATATTTTCTGCAAATAATTAAAAAATGCTAGGAAATTTCTTAATACCATATGTTTTATTAATTTAATATTTTTAGTAACGATAAACTTTATTCCTACAACTATAATATAACCAGCCTGCTGCATTGCAACAGCACATTCAGTTTGCTATCCTGGCTTAACAATATATTAGGGCTGCCACCATGCAATCCACAAACAGCATGTTGTATTGCAGCGTGCCATGTTACCGAAAAAATTATGCCGCTATTAACTTCCTATCCCATGACTTTCGCGAGATTATTCACATCTTCAAGGCCAGAGTCATTTATGAGGCGTCTCAAAAAAGGAGAACCAGTGGGACATCTCTACTATTAAATTGTGTCTAGTTGGAATTGTGTGTATTGTACTTGAAAAGTGGCACCGACGTACTGTAGCATTGTTGTGTACTACTGTATATAACATTGTAGGGTTTGAATTGACCTGCGAAATTTGATATTTAAATTCTCTATATTAATTTCTAAATTTGTAAATTTAATGCATAATAGTGTAATAGCATTGTTGTTCTGTTGTTCTCTTGTTCTGTTGTTCTGTTGTGTCCAATTTTAAACGTTAATGAAATCTATCCAAATTGGTACACATGTTGTTTGGAAAAAGTTTAAAATTTTCAAAGTTTAATTTTCGTGTGGCCTTCGAGAAGGTAAGACAAATTCAGTTAATTAATTTGTGATTAATTAATTTATGTTGGTTAGGGTAAAGAACAGCATTTTCAACGTGAATTTTAATGGGAATTAATTATTTTATAGTATAAGATATAAATAATTATACTTAAAAATTATACAGCTGTAATTCCCATATCCCATTCCATTATAGTTTTTAATTAGTTCAAGTGATTTGCTTTAAGAAATGTGTTTTTAATTGATCTAAACGTAATTAAGTTATCAAAATGCATCTCGTCTCTCTATACTTCCATCTCTTTCATTTCTTGTCATGCTTGCTATTGCCTAGCCTAGCTGCTGGCGCTGGGAACCAGTCCAACCACCTCAGCACTACTTGGCAATGGGTAATTACATCTATAGCATAGGACAGACGAACTAGTGGAAGGTGCCAGACTAATTAAGCCAGCTTGCTTATTATTTATCTCGCCTGGGTATGATTGCCTGAGTATTCTAATGGTGATTCTTAATATAATAATTAGCTAAATAATTTTGATGAGGTATTGACGTGATAAATCAATATTTTAGTATCAATACTATCGGCATTTAATATTTATTTTAGAGATTTAATATTTCTAACATATTGGGTCGCCCTACTGATCTGATTGCAGCAATCAGATCAGTATACGATGGTTCGACAACATTTGTGTCTACTGTTGATGGTGACACAGAACCATTTGAAGTATTATGGGGAGTCCTCCAAGGAGACGCACTTGCGCCATTCTTGTTCATAATTGTGGTTGACTATGTTCTACGCATGTCCTTAGATGATCATAATGATGATGGGGAGATGGTAACTCCAACTACTGGCTCCAGAAGTCGAGGAAATCCTGCCAAGTACCTAACTGATCTAGACTTTGCTGATGACTTAGGAGTACTCTCAGAATCACTAGAGGGAGCCCAACGGCTCCTCAGCTCATTAGAACAGGCTGCTTCTAGTGTTGGTCTTTTTATTAACTCTAAAAAGACCAAAATTTTGACAGTTAACTTTGAAAGTCTTCAGCAAGTCTCTGACCGGATGAGCATAAGCTCAAAGGATGGTATGCTAGAGCATGTGGACGACTTCTGTTACCTGAGATCATAGATCCGGAAGTCAGGTGGACCTTCGAATACGTAAGGTAAAGGCATGGGCAGCGTTGAATAGGCTTTCCAGGATTTGGAAGTCACAGAGAATTAATCGGAAAATTAAGGTCCGATTATTTAGAGCAGCAGTAGTTCCAGTACTCCTCTATGGGAGTCCATGCTGGGCCCTAACTACTGAGGACACCAAATCTTTAGATGGCACATTCTCAAGAATGCTACGCCGGGTTCATTGTGTCAAGTACAATGCACACTTCTCCAACCAGACACTATATAACATTGGAGGTTTCTCATTGGTTCCCCCAAGCTTGGCACTAGAACAAAGTCGTCTCCGCTTTGCAGGACATTGCTTTCGCCGTGAGGACCAGCCAGTGCATAATCTTGTGCTTTGGCAGCCTCATGGAGTGAGTAAGCATGGTGGACAGCCCATGACTTTCTTGAGACGCATCTTAAAGGACACTGGCCTTGAAGATGCGGATGATCTAGCAAATGTCATTGGTGATAGGGAGTTGTGGCGGTGCAATTTTGTCGACAAGCCAGCACAACATTCTTAATATATAAATATATAATGCAGCTGCAATGCTGTATGCCGATCGTAGTAGTAGTAGTGCCAAAACTAATAAATACAATAAACCATTCGATTTGTTTACCTTGGCTTGACCTGGATTACAGGGGGTACTGCAGACAGACATTGGGACTTCCGAACTCCCTGTTCGTGGATGGTGAACCCAATCGGTGTGGAACACTCGAGGATGGAATGTTATGTTGGATGGATCCATTTCCAATCTACGGTCCCTCCAATTACCAACATTGATATACTGAAATATAGGGATTAAGTTAGAATGATAATTATTAATAAAAGTAATAAAATAAATAATTCAAGATTTTGATAAATGCACATAGAGTTGAATTGAAGGAACATTGATCAATTAATTATAAATTATAAATATTATTAAATTATAAATTATTAAATTATAAATTATTTAATTTATTTTCATAATTTGGTCCTTGCATAATGCATACCTACCCGCAATGATTTTTAAATAAATGATTAATTAGCATATAGGTAATATTTAACATAACATGTAATACAGATTTCACCTAATGAACAAATAATTTAATTATTCTAATTACAACTCACCTTGTATACGCCATCAGTAGGATCTTTTTTGTAATTAAATATCTCGTAACCTGATAAATAATCTCCATTCTCATCGAACTTTACTTTATGGCCGTGGGAATCTGAGAAATAGAAAACATTCTCAATATTCATCTGTAAACTATTTGAATACTAACACTACTACTTAATATTAAAATGTAAACGTACTCATTATATGATTTACTTATAATTGGTATAGATAAACTCACCATTAAATTCTACTTTTAGTAAGTATGGCCTGTAGAATTCTTCACCTCGAATTTGCGACAATGCCTTACACAATTTGCCAGTATCCCCCGGGCACTTTTCGTTTCTCATATTATTCAGGGCCTTCGCAACACTCTGTACCGCTGATATAGTCATTTGTATCTTCGAGTCTGCCTTGTAGTTATCTTTCAGAGTTTCATTTCCGGTGCACAGCCTACGGATGGCAGACACCTGCAAGGAGCAATTGAATTTTTTCTCCCAGAATTCATCAAAGAATCGATTTTGTGGCGGCCTCAGGTTCGTGTAGTAATTATCGAAATCAGCTATCGGTGCCGATGGGAACTCGATTGTTAGCGAACCTTCAGCGATGTAATTAAGATCATTGACAACCTGTTTTGTTTTACCCCATCCATCAGCAGCTATATAGATAAATCTGCCTTCTAGATTGAGATCCTTTGTTGCCTGTAAGATGCCTCGAGCATCTTCCATACGTAAGAACATCATTACAGCTCGCGCATTCTTCTTCTTATCCAATTGAAGGAGGGCAGCCCTATAGGTTGCCATTGTGTTTGTATCAATCAATGGTTCTGAATGTGCGATACATATATTATAGAGACGAGCTTTCAATTCAAACTGTTTAATACCCTTCTCACCATAGTCGCCTTTTGATGCGATAGTTGACACATAGGTCCAGTTGAACCTTCTAGCTATTTCCACCAAGACCTCAGCTTGGTACTGGTCCGGAGAGACAGTTCTCGCAAAATATTCGAACCGCGGTTTCTCGCTGAGTTGTGATCCGGTAGAGGCGTAGCTTACTTGAGTAATCTTGAACATTCGGAGGAGATTGGCGATTTGAACCGAGACGGATGTGTAAGCGCCGCCAATGACGGCCACAATCGGTTTTGGTTGGTTCCTTTCTATGAGTTGGGCACCTCCGGAGCAGCTGTACTCTGTATTGGAGGAGTGCTGGTTCATACTCCATCGGACAAAGTCTAGCGCTTGTTCCAAAGCATAGGTTTCTCTCCCACAGGAATCAATGATATGATATCCTAAGTGAACACCTTCAAGGATGTCATCATTTTTGTTAATTTCTTTCAAAGCAAACAACATTGCCTGTAAGCGCTGTATTCCCCTACCCTCATTGAAGTTATCTACACAACCGTTTCCTCCACTAGTTGACGCTCCACTATATTCGTGTATAGGGAATACTCCTCCCAATGTTATATCTCCGTCTGCTGAAATAAAGGCTTTCTTCTCAGTGGTGGGTTCAATATCGTCAATGGCGTTAGCATTACTCGGAGCCCAGAACATTACATAAACAATGACACATAAAATGTACTTAAAAATAATTGTTTCCATAATATAAAGCCAATAATCATGTGTGATGATACCCGTATATTAGAGAGTGGGCACCTAAACACCCAAATTGAATGAAATGTTTTTAATAAATGCGCAGTTATTGCTTCCTGAAAGTGTTATGTATGTCAATTTATTGTTTTAGCATCAACTAGGATTACTTGAAAGGGTGAGCGATGGAAATGTGTTACTGTGAGGTTATTGCAAGCAAGGGATCAATATGGAAATGTGGATTAGTATGGAGTGGATAATACATCGGGTACACACTGAATCGATTACTAGTTTGTGTTGAACCTCCAATATGTTGTTGCTTTGTGGTTAAAGTGCCGCATCTACTCAATGTCCATCCGAAGTGAGAAAGAGCGATGAAAATATTGTCCGCAATCAGAACTCATTCCAGAGTAGTATATAGTTGTTCATTCAGATTGTCTATATGGGGGAGATAATGGGGTTGGCGATATCGCTTTCATTGGTTCGTATCTTGATGGCAACTTTTAGATAATAAAATATAACCGGCTGTTGCAGGCCGTTCGCATTTATTGGATTATTAGACTGCGAACGCATCCGGTGCAGCGCAGTCCGGTTAAATGTTATCTTTGAACTTGGACTAATTGGGTGAAGCAACCCGGTTTGATTGGGTATGTGTCGGGATGTTGTAGGTTAATGAGGGTCCTATCGGTGTTTAATTGCTTCGTATTCCACGTTTGAAGGAATCCTTTTTCACTCTCCAGTGGAATTTGTTTGCAGCGCAGCGCAGTGATTCTGACCGTTGGAAACTTCGCCGATGCTCTGAAACGTATCATAAATGATAATATTAAAATATTATAAATTTTAATGACGTTATAAAATTATTTTGTAATAAATTTATTCATAGTGAAATGTTCCTAATATAGATTCCTTTATTTCATTCGTAACACTCAATGATACCATATAATTAACATTTCCCTCAAACATTAATGCACAGCCCAATACAAAATACAACGTACTTAGAGCGATTCCTAATACTCCAACTCCCAGAATATAGTTTTTTTATTATAAGAAGGGATCTAGGGGTCTTAACCTCGAATGATAAGTTTATTTTACCGAAAATAACTTATCTTTTATTGGCGCAATTGTAGGACTAATCCCATCACATGCGTACTTTTTAACCGGGTAGTGTACAAATTTAGGAATCGCGTAATTTTTCTTGAAATTAATATCTCATATCTCTCCAAACCACGTACGCGTTTCGACCTTACTGGGTCTCATCAGCGTGGTGTCGGATTCGAACCTGGGACCTCGAGGCGGAAGCCGAGACTACAACCACTAGGCCACAGGTTCTTGAGATATGGAGTATTAATTTCAAAGACAGCTGCCATTTTCCCCTAGATCCCTTCTTATAATAAAATGTATAATAACAAAACACCTCGAAAAATACAGCTTGCCAACACATTGTTACTATCAATAATCAGAATATAGTGTCGTACACGGAACATCCCCCCATAAATTTTTTATGAGATTGTAAAAAATTTGAAACAGCGATAGCTTGACCTCTCTCCACCTTACTCGGTGAGCTAGAATTTATATTTTCGCTCCCTCAATCTTTAACTACATGTTTTTGAAAAAAGTGTCTCCGTCGATATTTCACCACTTAGACCGCAGTTATTCTTTAAAATTAGTGATTTGTTGGTTCTGTTAGAAAGCTGGCCATGCCAACATTGCAACACTATTATAACTTTGTTGAAAAATAGCCCTTCGGTCGTTGCATGGAATGCATCTGCGCGAGGCTATTTTATTCTTTTATTTATCACTAGATAATTCTGGAACATTATATTTTATCTCATAAGAGCTGGGGAACAATGCAATCAATACCACTACGCTAACACAAGTACAGTAAATATATAGCTATTCATATGTATGTATGAATTTATAAACTAAAAAAAAAACAAGAAACACAAAGTAGAAACATTAACAAACCTACAGTAGTCCTCATGAAGATATAATAGCACAAAATAGATGAATAGTATGAATGAATAGAATAAAAACGAGAATCAGGAACATAATCAGTTAACAAAATGAACATATAACATAAACCGGAAGTTGGAAGTACTTGGATAAATAGAATGATATCAGAAATAAATAGCGTTCGGTACGAGAATCAAGAACAGAATTTACAAAATGAACAAAAACAGAACAAACAGACAATATACCAAGACATAAATTCGAATAATGATGATGAGTTCATGGTATATGAAAGACAAACAAACTAATTAATTATTACAAAGAGACAAGTAAAGGCGAAAGTACAAAAGCATACATATTATATTCAAGAAACGGAATTATTGCAGTCTGAACAGGTTAAGGACAAACGAGCAATATTATAAATAAACAATAAACAGAGTATCTTCATACAAAAATATTACATTACAACAAATAATTACATTCTTTATATATCGTTAAGATATATAAATACATAAACCAGAATCTGGTGTTTTTATTAAATATAATAAGGTTGCCTCGCGCAGAAGGAAAACCATTAATCTCTCGAACTTCCATATCTCAGCTATTTTTAAATGAACCTTCCATATTTGGAATCCTTGCATGGCCAGCTTTCCATCAGTACCAACACCAACACCATGTTGAAAAAACTTTCTCCTGTTTCACGAAGTTCCGTCCTTCTGCAAGCTGCACATGCAGCAGGTGTGTTGTATATGGATAACGTGTGTTTTGGGGCTTCACTATCGGCTTCCACTATATTATAATGAATTATCTCCCAATGCCTTTACTACTATATAAATAAATATACATGTATATGTATGTATATGTATATGTTGTATTTTTTTGTACAAATTTCGGTAAATATGAAGTGACCATTGACAGTAAAGTTACACACGAATTCAATGTATTATAGATAATAATTGTTTACATTGTAAAATTCATGTAATAATTCATATTACTTATCTCTGTTGTGTTTTATTTTCAATATTCTAAATGTCTAAATCGCATGCGTTAGTAGTGATAAATTACTCGAAAGTGCAAGACAATATCGCTGAAGAATAAAGTTCAATATTTTTCATGATGGTAGCGTCGGCATGTCTGGGCTCATAGGTTGTTTAAAGAACATTACTAAGATGCTGTAGAATCCCTGTACCTGTTACGAGTACGTAACATACATAGGCTATATACTCTACATATATAACGCGGACACAACAGCCAGCCACACGATGAACAATATTATATTGTAATTCACAGCGAAACCAGAAAGATCAATAATTTGAGAGAAAGCTTCGCTTAGCTGAACATGGCGTGTTCCTTACAAGGCAATATCAATAAATATACCGTCGTTCCTTGAGGTTTCCGGGGAAATAATATAATATCGCATGTTACCGAGTTGCTCGCCAACAATCTTTGTAGCTGTCAAGTGCTGGATAGGAGAGATCGATAGTCAAAGGCTCCACCTGCTCCGTCAAGAGCCAATAAAATAATCTATATGACAGTGTAGGGAGCGAATAAAATAATCTATATGACAGTGTAGGGAGCCAATAAAATAATCTATATGACAGTGTAGGGAGCGAATAAAATAATCTATATGACAGTGTAGGGAGCGAATAAAATAATCTATATGACAGTGTAGGGAGCGAATAAACACGTAAACCGTGTAACTAATTATTATATCTATATGACAGTGTAGGGAGCGAATAAACACGTAAACCGTGTAACTAATTATTATATCTATATGACAGTGTAGGGAGCGAATAAACACGTAAACCGTGTAACTAATTATTATATTGCCCAGCCTATCTGCTCTCGATTATTCCTTGTTTTTTTATCCTATGACAATTCCCGGAGGAAGAAAACAATTGAATGTTCAACCGGTCGATGAAAGTGGCACTTAAAGTTGGTTTCATCACCGGGGGCAAAATATTGTCGATGGCGCCCCCCTAGGGCAAGTAACACATTTCAAAGAGGTTTTAAAATTAATTCGGCAATTCGAATATGAATTTTTTACAATATGGCATTACATGTGCTTTTTACACATATATTTACAATCTGGGATTCATTACAAGTGCTTTACAATACATATATTTAAATGTGGTATTTGAGTATGATATAACAATATTTAAAATATTAGAATTTAAAATCAAGTTGATATTGAAGAAAATAACAATACAAAATAACAAATGTAAAATAATTTTAAGTGTTCCGAAGTCAGACTGAGAATTACAGTTCGAAGGAATTAATAATATGTTAGTTAGCATTGCTAATATCATTATAACTAACTAGAAAGCCAGCAAGCTGGCTGGAAGGAGCCCGGGGGAAGAATCATAGCCAAGACTATTACAAAGAACTATGTCAGTCAGCAGTAAGTAAACTAAACAATTGTCTAAACTGTAAGGCGTGAGGCTAGCTGACTTTGTGGCTCGTCCCACATAATAAAAAATGAAACTTTGCTATGACAACACACCCGGTTCTTTTAAATTTGCGTGATTTGAGTTTTTTGCTCGCACCACTATTTGTAAGAAATGTTAAACTTATCTTACAGTATGCCAATGTAGTAATGGTATTAAAATATAATTAAATTAATTTACACTATTAATGCTTCAGCTAAAAAATGATGCTAATCCTATATAATAAAAAAATTAGAATATTATTTTTAAGAACATTCTACATATATCCTATATAAAATAATCTGCCCAATGATTCGTGGAATAATAATATAATCTTACTGCAGTGGTATAATTTATTTTGTTTATTGACAACGCAACTATTTTCTGTCTATCCCTGAGAGCTGATAAAGGATGTGTAGACTCAGCCAGCAGCAGGAGGGTCAAGAAATCAATAAATTCTGCCTTGATGGTCTGGATGGAATTCTATCTCAGGCAGCCCTGCTCTCAACCATTCCTACACAGCTAGCTGCTGCAGCAGCTCAGGCAGGAGTTGTTACTTTAAAACCATTGCTTTTAATTTCGCCACAAAATAATTTCAAAAAACGAAATATATCGAATACCACACATAGAATCGATCTGATATTTTGTAACGCGATTATGAACCACCAAAGCAATTTACTTGTAAAATTTCAACAAAATCGCCAGGCAAGAAGTGCCTGAACGTGAATAATTATCAGTCAGTCAGTCAGTCAGTCAGTCAGTCAGTCAGTCAGTCAGTGTTATATATCCTGAGATTTTTACAGTAAGTATCCCGCAGATTTTTACAGCAAGTATCCCGCCTGTCGAGCGGGCTCCTAACAAACTGGCTAACTGACTTATTATTGAACAAATAATAATTAGCTATCCCATAGTATTAAAATAGATTGTCCTGTATATTCCAAGTTGGGGTTGAGACTCTTGTCATCAACATCAATGTGTTAAATTCCATGTTCTGATGGAGAATGGTTGAACAATCTATAGGTCCAAGGAACTTAGATTGGCGGCAACGTGTTTGTTGGTCACTTGAATTGAGATGCGATGACAATGTCAATATTTCTTGATAAGTGATTTATATAAGGTGATGAAATTTAATTTAATTATTTTTCAATTGTTATAGAATATTCCATATGGAATGCTATACAGTACATTAATTATTTATTGTTAATTAAGCCTCAACTTTATGTGTGGCAAATTTTTAGTACTGGAATTGCTGGGTCATAATGGGCTAGTTTTAAATAAAGCGAAAAGGGTTTGGGAGGGAGCTTATAAATCATTCACCCTCTAAACATGAAAGATTCAGATAGGGGATACTTTCTACATAATAAAATTAATTACTCTGGGGAAATTCGACGCAAATAACAGTTGATTCCTTTCAAAAATAAAATTGTAACATGTTCTATTGGTTTTCATTTATTGTTTTGGTTAGAATAACGTGCCACTGTCACCAGCTCCACCTCTAAATTGATAATTTAACATTGAGGCGAGATATTAAGTCGCCAAAATGGGATTTGAGTCCAGTTTCCCCGCCCCCCTCTGTCTAGAAAATGTAACTTGAAATACTCATAGTTAGGGATTTTTTAACCGCGTTGCGTTGTGGGCATGGGCACCTCACTTTTTGCACGACCAACTTCGAAAATATACCTCCTAAAATTATAAGGTAATCTGCTATTTTTATTGCCGCAATTTATTCTCGTTCCGCTGCGGTTTGTTGGGAACCCTTGCCGAAGTTATTATACATCCCTGCAGGCTGGTGAATCGTATGTGGCAGGCCGTTCGCGCAACTCATTTGGCACCTGCCGGGACCTTATTATTTCATACCCGGCGGGACGCCTACAGTTTGCGGTTGATAAATTTCGAATATGGGACCATTGTATTGTAACCCGATTACCCAACAGGCAGTCCAATATATTATATGAGTCAGTCGGGCAGTCAGTCATAATGTAGCAAATAATTGGTGTCCATCAAACGTATTGGTTGAACGATTTTCTTGGCATTAACAGGTAAAGCTACCTCTGGTGATCCAAGGAGTAGAGATACTTAGTTAGTCCTACAACATTTCAGTGTAAATCGGAATTCGGTCATCCCAACTAATTTATGGTGTATCATTCTAATTAAAGGTCAAGTCTTTGAACCCTAGACGTCCATCGCCGTAATGCTCCTAATGCTGATCAAGGTATCGCCTTAATGCTCCAAATGCTGATCTTATATGGTATATGATCTTTCATATACCAGAATCATTAAGACTGTTTTGACAAATTACTTATTTTATACAAAGGGAAAACACCCAAGGGTATTCTTCACTTGTGTGTGACAAATTAGAAGGCCTTGAGGTTAAATTAACTGCCGGTAGCCACAGGCTTGCTTATAATTAAACTCCCGCTAACTACCCTTGTCCACAACAATCTATCTATTACTAGATTGATAAAACTCGGATCCAAGAAGTAATCCAAATCAACCAGATACAAACCCTAGTCAATCAATAACACCAATACCACAAAACGTAGTGTGCTGGCTATGTATATTACTAAATACTATTACTATTTATTAAGTTGAACGAACTCTGGCAGTGGAAATTAGGAAATGAATTATATTGTATTATCTATCATTTATCGGCACCACCATTAGGCTTCCAGGCTTCCCGATCCGATTCTCCACGGTTGTTGTAATTTTTCCTTTCAAGTTGGTCTAAATGTTATAGCCGGTGTCCAAGGGAATTGGAATGCCTATGTTGGTTGCGAGAAAAGTAGATCTGGTATGACCTCGTCTTTACTTCGCCAGCAGTGCCCACTGAATCTTAATATGCGTTCACGGAGGGTGGTTGATTCAGGTGGTATTGTACCATAAAGCTCGGCGTTTGTCACGTGTTGTCTCCAGCTAATATTTAGAGTTGCCCCTTGTAGTAATAACCATCAATGCACAATTCCATGTCTGTTGTTAATTATACCTACTGCTAATACTTTTAAGGCTATGTTAAGAATTAATATATTTTCACAGTTAAATCGTGTAGGAAACACTTGTAATCATATTATTGATGCTTGTTACGCTGGTTGTTTTGGATCAGTCTTGCTTAAACGATGGGTTTTAATGCTATGTATTGAATGATTCTAATTGAATGTCTTCCTTTCAAGAAGACTCTCCGCAATCCGTGCAAATAGTTATTTTTTTAAATATGTATATGTGCGTTCAAGTAGTGTTAAACTAGAAATATACTTTATCATTACGTTCATTACATTTTATAAATATTTTTGTAATTCAACTGTGTCTTTTGAGTCAGATTTGTTTGGAAAACCGAGATTTCTTCTCTTTTCCTTAAATTTAATGGGATACCCAACATAGCAAACGCCATGACTCTGTTAGTTTTCGTGCTGTGGTCCCTTTCTGGTACCCATCTCCAGTATTTTTTGTGCTAAAATTTTCAAACGTTTTTATAGTTGACTCAAATTAATTTATTTGCGGTATATAGCGGTTTTTTATGGATGCTGATCATGATTATAGAACTCAAATATAACATTTGAGAAAATTTTTGGTAATTTTGAATGTGCCACGAAAAAAACATGTAGTGGAAATATGATAATGAAAAATTACCATGAAATCAGATTGACTTTAGGACATTATGGGTTTTTGGGATGCCGATCATGTATGTGACACTGAAAAATATTGTACCTTGTTGATTACGGCATTTTTGGATACATGTCAATGTGCGGCTATAAAATTACAAGTGGCACAAATTTGATAATAAAAAATCATTAGCAAATCAACCTGATTTTATGACATAGGGGTTTTATGGGATGCTGATCACGAATATGGCACTCAAGAATATCTTATTATCTAACCAAAGTAGATTTTTGCCGTTTGAAATAATTTTATGCCACTTGTATTTTTCGTCTAACCAGACAAACACCAAAAATGATAGTTTCGTAACCACGAATAATTTTTAAAGAGTTGTATCGTCCCAGCTGCCTTTTGAAATCCAGTATAGCTTCAGAATTATCAAACCAAATGCAAAATTTAACAGTTTGAAATTTTTGGTACGTGTACTTTTCGTCCTGTGGCACCAAAATGGCACTAAAAATTATGTTTGCTTTTCCAGAAATATTTTTAACTAGTTTATTCGTGATCAGCGACCTCGAAAACCCGTATGTATACCTTCACAATTATCAAAACGAACACAAAACGTTTTAGTTTGACATTTTATTTACTTGAACTTTTTACTTTGAACTATTATATTCAATCCAATCTCCATAGCAGCCCTTTCCACTTTGTATCACACAGTAGCCCCCACCCCTACCCTCGGGTAGCAGATAGGAGTAGCGCCCACCCCTACCCTCGGGTAGCAGGCAGGAGTAGCCCCCACCCCTGCCTCCGTGTAGCAGATAGGAGTAGCCCCCACCCCTGCCTCCGTGTAGCAGATAGGAGTAGCCACCACCCCTGCCTCCGTGTAGCAGATAGGAGTAGTGCCCACCCCTGTCTCCGGGTAGCAGATAGGAGTAACGCCCACCCCTACCCTCGGGTAGCAGACAGGAGTAGCCCCCACCACTGCCTCCGTGTAGCAGATAGGAGTAGCCCCCACCCCTGCCTCCGTGTAGCAGATAGGAGTAAAGCCCACCCCTACCCTCGGGTAGCAGACATGAGTAGCCCCCACCCCTGCCTCCGTGTAGCAGATAGGAGTAACGTCCACTCCTACCCTCGGGTAGCAGACATGAGTAGCCCCCACCCCTAACCTCGGGTAGCAGACAGGAGTAGCCCCCACCCCTGCCTCAGTGTAGCAGACATGATTAGCCCCCACCCCTACCCTCGGGTAGCAGACAGGAGTAGCGCCCACCCCTACCCTCGGGTAGCAGAGAGGAGTAGCCCCCACCCCCACCCTCGGTTAGCAGAGAGGAGTAGCCCCCACCTCTACCCTCGGGTAGCAGACAGGAGTAGTGCCCACCCCTACCCTCGGGTAGCAGAGAGGAGTAACCCCCACCCCTACCCTCGGGTAGCAGATAGGAGTAGCGCCCACCCCTACCCTCGGCTAGCAGAGAGGAGTAGCCCCCACCCCTACCCTCGGGTAGCAGATAGGAGTAGCCACCACCCCTGCCTCCGTGTAGCAGATAGGAGTAGTGCCCACCCCTGTCTCCGGGTAGCAGATAGGAGTAACGCCCACCCCTACCCTCGGGTAGCAGACAGGAGTAGCCCCCACCCCTGCCTCCGTGTAGCAGATAGGAGTAGCCACCACCCCAGCCTCCGTGTAGCAGATAGGAGTAACGCCCACCCCTGCCTCCGGGTAGCACATAGGAGTAACGCCCACCCCTAACCTCGGGTAGCAGATAGGAGTAGCCACCACCCCAGCCTCCGTGTAGCAGATAGGAGTAACGCCCACCCCTGCCTCCGGGTAGCACATAGGAGTAACGCCCACCCCTACCCTCGGGTAGCAGACAGGAGTAAAACTCACTCAAATACAGCGGAGCTATCATTTGGAACTCACTAAAAATAGAACATAAAACAAGTAAATCAAAGCACTCACTGGCTAGAAAATTAAAACTATTTATGTTGAACAACCTATAATTATCAAATTAAATTTAATTACTAAATTAAAAATTATTAACAATAACAAATATATACATATGATACAAAATAATAGCTGTGGCATTGGTAGTGAAATATCGTCATCATAATTTTCATCATAATTTTCTTCGTCACATTCTAATAAATTATTATTTTTTTTAGCAACCCCGTTTATAAACTAAAAATACTCAGATTGTCAGCTAGACCAATTATTGAAAAAAAAAAAAAATTGATACACAGAAAGCGCACAAGTCGCAGGATATAATTTCGGCCGTGAGATGTCACCAAACAATTGATTATTCTGTATAATCACAACAAACTTCATCGAAAATGAAAATGAAGGAGCAAAACTAGCTAAGCTACTGCTTTCTTCTTCTCCTTTTACGATAATAACCACTGTTATTGATTAATGCACCACCTACCTGTCCCTAAAAACACATACAATTTGCAAATAAACGTTCTCTGGTGCAGTAAGCTGATAATACACTCACTCATTGTGTTATACTAATATGGAAAAATATACGAGCTCATTGATTTGATTTGTTCAGTAGAAGATGTACATCTGAAAACGTATTAGAATTCAGGGCAATGCCATCTTCGAATAAATATCGCACTGGTGTTTCCCAAGCAAGACACAATTGACGATTGTGATTTCGCCTAACCAAACCAATAAACGAATCTTTGTTTCATATGTGACCAATATGCGCAGGAGATCACTCTTTTCACTTGTGTTCAATTTGCACCACTATGTTGGGAAAATTGATTCTTCTGCCGATACTAAGTGGGTGTTATTTAAACCCCGGGATTTATATTGGGTTTGATACAAATTAATTAAGTAATAGCCCTGTGGCCCTGCTCTGAAGCGAGAATATGCACGCAATTCTGCCATAATATTGCACCCGCACTTTGTATCCGAAGATAAACTAGTGTTCTACATGTGGAATCTTATCATTCATTCACCTAGCATTAAAAAAAATTCAAAAGAATAATTATGAATAATACTGAAGATAGTTTTGCATCTCATTCGTTGAATTTGCCTTCTAATCAAATGTTTGTTGGTCTTGAGGCGTCAATTAAATTGCATCGGTTTCCTTAAATGAAACTGAATTTTACAACAAAGGCGATGCTTCGCTGCCTGGCGAGTTGATGCAGTTCATAAGGATCTCCCTCACCATTCCCTGAAGTTAAAATTGAAATCCACTCTAATAAACGTCTGGCTTCATGCACCATGGTGCCTACATGGTAGTAAGATTGGATGCAAATGGCTCCATGTCAGTGAGTGCGTCTCTCCGTACCGAATTACCTGAAATAGCATGATACAGCATTTATGAATGACCGAGCACTTCAAAAAGCCACTCCACTGCACCGCGCCACTGCACGCGCCGCACCGCGCAGAGTGCATACGGATTTCATTTATCTCTTGCAATTGAATGGACAAATTGCACTGCATGTGGCCGTTTCCTCGTTTTAAACTAGCCAGGATTAATTCGACACCGGGTTATGATTTGACCCTTTCCATATTCGTTAAACTGAAGTTTTTATTCCATGAATTCAGAATATTTCGACCGCATAAATCCAATTTGCGATTAGATTATAGGGATGATATATGGGTTGAGGTCTCAACGTACAAAGAGTGCGTCATCAGGCAGAATAGTCACATGTGTGAACCTTAATAGAACGAAACTTTAAGAGAGCAAAAGCTGAGGTATCAGTGGGCTGGCATGCGATAAACGAATTATGGTACAGATTTCGTTATCTGCAGAACTAATTAAATTTCGATATCTTTGGTGGAACTCATTAATACATATATTTGCGCTGACTTGGGAAGTTTGGCTCAAAGATATATGAATTTCACGCCTTTTTATTATTGAGTTAATTACTGTTGATTTCTTCCTTTCAGATTGCCACTGTGTCTAACACATCATCAGCATGAAGTTGCTTGAAACGAGTTAATTTATTCAATACGTGAGTTACATTTTTATATTTAATATAACATTCTGTCCTGCATATTATGCAGTATAGGACATGTTGTGGCTGTTATCTATAATCCGACTGGATATTCAGTTGCCATCAATGGCTTTTTTTAACAAATAGGCAAATATTTTCAACAAAAATTTCGTGTTTTTGAAGTCCAGCCATAGCTTCCTTATATTTTGGTAACTATGGGCTGTTGAATATGAAGGTATTTTGTATAAATATTCCGTTAAACTATAAGAATCCAAAAATAGCCTACACCACTCCTTCGCCTACACCTGTAATGCATTTTCTTCACAGTTAGGGAAGAGAAGGACGGAAATTTTTTTTTTATATTAGTCATTTTTTTGTTTTAAAATTATAAAACATAGACGGAATTGTGAAAGTAATTCAGTAATATTTCTCTAAGGTACAGTATGAAAGTAATTCAGTAATATTTCTCTAAGGTACAGTATGAAAGTAATTCAGTAATATTTCTCTATTTCTCTTTCTCTATTTCTTAAGCAATTTATTGTACTTGTTGTTGTTAGTAACTATATTTTGTTTTCATCGCACTAATTTGGAATCAATATACTTTGGTCAATTTTTGGTTTTCTTTTAATTGTTTGGATAACTTGAGTAATTTACTAGTGGCGTGCCTAGCACGCCGCACGCGGGATGTAAATTTTCAATCTTCAGAAACACTTCTATTAATTAATTAATAATCTAATATTTAACTTTTTAAATCACTTTGTTCCTTTAGGAACACAAATTTTCTAAACCTACGTTTCCCTCTCATGATTCTAATTATACCAATTATTGTAGTACTACAGTTGAAGGTCTACATTATTACTAAAATTCCTTCACCTGGAATTATTAATAAATTCGCATTGGCCCATACCTTGACTGAGAAGGCTATCAGCTGTATAAAATATTTAACACGTACACTAATGCTGATTGGTCTCAGGAATTCTTAGCCCGAGAATATTCTTAGCCCGCGAGTATTCTTAGCCCGTGGGTATTCTTAGCCCGCAAAACAATAACGTTTATTGTTTTGGTTCCCCCAATAATGAAACCTGCTCCATTACTAACTCGCGGGCTAAGAATTCACCCAACCTGCTGATTCTATGTATCTAAATCACAGTAATGCTGTATCACTATATCTGTGTCTCTGTATTTATATTTCTATTATATTTGTATTTGTATTAGTATCTACGTGTGTTATTGTTATTTTATTTTGTTATCTTATGTATTGTCTGATAAGTCGGTTACGGCTGGGGGCTTGAGACCGTGACATTAAAATTAAATTAAATTCAATGCTACCTTATGAAGAATTTCAAGTTTGTAAGGGAGTGGTGTTTAGGCAGTAGGGCCTAAGCAAACAGTATGGGTGTACTAAGTACAATAATCTTGGCAACCTCATCGATTTATACTAAGCCTGTGTAGTTGTGTAGAAATCCATTACATAAGCCATTTCTCATCATGAACACCAGCTGTTGCTATTGGTGTTAAATTGTGCCAATTGCGTAAATGGCACTTTTCGTTTATATAATTTTTTTGCAAAAACTAATGACTTTATTTTTCTGAAAATTGCTTTATACACCCATTCAGACCATACACTACAGGAGGGTACTAAAAATAACACAATTGATCGGATAGTTTCGGAGCCTTTCGTGTGACAAACAGACAAACAAACAGACAGCCACGATTTTCTTACAGTAAGTAAATCTGAAGATTTACAAATAATTGTGGATTCTCGTGCCTTCTTATAGATTTATATACATTTAATGTGTTTGTTATGGTGATGTCAATTATTGTCAATAAACTTAACTAGCTAACTACTGACAAGCTTCATCTTCATCTTTATTTTCATTTCATTTCATGTATTACGTTGTTTGCTAGGAAACCAAATTAGTTCGAATTTGAGACATATTATTTCCTCAACATAATAGCTGGCCCTGCCCTGGACCGGTTCTACTGCTTATGAATCGTAATGTCAGTGAAAAGTGAACAAAGTAAGAAATTATATGAGATGCAAGTGACAATATTTATTGTGCTGCCCTTATTTTATTACTGGTTTATTCTGTGCCGTGCCCGAACCAAGCCAACACGGCAGTTACTTGTCAAACTCAGGATAACGAAGTATAAATTCAGAGTTATGGCTTGGAAAAAGTTCCCCAGCCAATGCAATGGAGACGCACCCGCAAAGGACCAATAAATTAACAATTATAAAATGTTATAATTTTTATGTTTTAAGTTTTAACAACATTCATTCGTTGAGTAAAAAATAAACTTAAATTACTTAGGATGAACCTATCCAAAGTCCGGCTTAAATGTGCCATTCTGGCCTACTGTTGTAATATGGCATTCTGGCCTACTGTTGTAATATGGCATTCTGACCTACTGTTGTAATATGGCATTCTGGCCTACTGTTGTAATATGGCATTCTGGCCTACTGTTGTAATATGGGATTCTGACCTACTGTTGAAATGTGACATTATGGCCTACTGTTGAAATGTGACATTATGGCCTACTGTTGTAATATGGCATTCTGGCCTACTGTTGAAATGTGACATAATGGCCTACTGTTGTAATATGGCATTCTGGCATACTGTTGTAATGTGGCATTCTGGCCTACTGTTGAAATGTGACATTATGGCCTACTGTTGTAATGTGGCATTCTGGCCTACTGTTGAAATGTGACATTATGGCCTACTGTTGTAATATGGCATTCTGGCCTACTGTTTTAATATGGCATTCTGGCCTACTGTTGTAATATGGCATTCTGGCCTACTGTTGTAATATGGCATTCTGGCCTACTGTTGTAATATGGCATTCTGGCCTACTGTTTAAATGTGACATTATGGCCTACTGTTTTAATATGGCATTCTGGGCCACTGTTGAAATGTGACATCATGGCCTACTGTTGTAATATGGCATTCTGGACTACTGTTGAAATGTGACATTATGGCCTACTGTTGTAATGTGACATTATGGCTTTCTGTTGTAATGTGACATTATGGCCTACTGTTGTAATATGGCATTCTGGCCTACTGTGTTGGAATGTGACATTATGGCCTACTGTTGTAATATGGCATTCTGGGCTACTGTTGAAATGTGACATTATGTCCTACTGTTGTAATATGGCATTCTGGCCTACTGTTGAAATGTGACATAATGGCCTACTGTTGTAATATGGCATTCTGGCATACTGTTGTAATGTGGCATTCTGGCCTACTGTTGAAATGTGACATTATGGCCTACTGTTGTAATGTGGCATTCTGGCCTACTGTTGAAATGTGACATTATGGCCTACTGTTGTAATATGGCATTCTGGCCTACTGTTTTAATATGGCATTCTGGCCTACTGTTGTAATATGGCATTCTGGCCTACTGTTTTAATATGGCATTCTGGCCTACTGTTGTAATATGGCATTCTGGCCTACTGTTGTAATATGGCATTCTGGCCTACTGTTGTAATATGGCATTCTGGCCTACTGTTTAAATGTGACATTATGGCCTACTGTTTTAATATGGCATTCTGGGCCACTGTTGAAATGTGACATCATGGCCTACTGTTGTAATATGGCATTCTGGACTACTGTTGAAATGTGACATTATGGCCTACTGTTGTAATGTGACATTATGGCTTTCTGTTGTAATGTGACATTATGGCCTACTGTTGTAATATGGCATTCTGGCCTACTGTTTAAATGTGATATTATGGCCTACTGTTGTAATATGGCATTCTGGGCTACTGTTGAAATGTGACATTATGGCCTACTCTTGTAATATGGCATTCTGGGCTACTGTTGAAATGTGACATTATGGCCTACTGTTGTAATATGGAATTCTGGCCTACTGTTGAAATGTGACATTATGGGCTACTGTTGTAACATGGCATTCTGGCCTACTGTTTTAATATGGCATTCTGGCCTACTGTTGTAATATGGCATTCTGGCCTACTGTTGTAATATGGCATTCTGGCCTACTGTTGTAATATGGCATTCTGGCCTACTGTTTAAATGTGACATTATGGCCTACTGTTTTAATATGGCATTCTGGGCCACTGTTGAAATGTGACATCATGGCCTACTGTTGTAATATGGCATTCTGGACTACTGTTGAAATGTGACATTATGGCCTACTGTTGTAATGTGACATTATAGCTTTCTGTTGTAATGTAACATTATGGCCTACTGTTGTAATATGGCATTCTGGCCTACTGTTTAAATGTGATATTATGGCCTACTGTTGTAATATGGCATTCTGGGCTACTGTTGAAATGTGACATTATGGCCTACTCTTGTAATATGGCATTCTGGGCTACTGTTGAAATGTGACAATATGGCCTACTGTTGTAATATGGAATTCTGGCCTACTGTTGAAATGTGGCATTATGGGCACTGTTGTAACATGGCATTCTGGCCTACTGTGTTGGAATGTGACATTATGGCCTACTGTTGTAATATGGCATTCTGGGCTACTGTTGAAATGTGACATTATGGCCTACTGTTGTAATATGGCATTCTGGCCTACTGTTGAAATGTGACATTATGGCCTACTGTTGTAATATGGAATTCTGGCCTACTGTTGAAATGTGACATTATGGGCTACTGTTGTAATGTGACATTATGGCTTTCTGTTGTAATGTGACATTATGGCCTACTGTTGTAATATGGCATTCTGGCCTACTGTTGAAATGTGACATAATGGCCTACGGTTGTAATATGGCATTCTGGCATACTGTTGTAATGTGGCATTCTGGCCTACTGTTGAAATGTGACATTATGGCCTACTGTTGTAATGTGGCATTCTGGCCTATTGTTGAAATGTGACATTATGGCCTACTGTTGTAATATGGAATTCTGGCCTACTGTTTTAATATGGCATTCTGGCCTACTGTTGTAATATGGCATTCTGGCCTACTGTTGTAATATGGCATTCTGGCCTACTGTTGTAATATGGCATTCTGGCCTACTGTTTAAATGTGACATTATGGCCTACTGTTTTAATATGGCATTCTGGGCCACTGTTGAAATGTGACATCATGGCCTACTGTTGTAATATGGCATTCTGGCCTACTGTTTTAATATGGCACTCTGGCCTACTGTTGTAATATGGCATTCTGGCCTACTGTTGTAATATGGCATTCTGGCCTACTGTTGTAATATGGCATTCTGGCCTACTGTTTAAATGTGACATTATGGCCTACTGTTTTAATATGGTATTCTGGGCCACTGTTGAAATGTGACATCATGGCCTACTGTTGTAATATGGCATTCTGGACTACTGTTGAAATGTGACATTATGGCCTACTGTTGTAATGTGACATTATGGCTTTCTGTTGTAATGTGACATTATGGCCTACTGTTGTAATATGGCATTCTGGCCTACTGTTTAAATGTGATATTATGGCCTACTGTTGTAATATGGCATTCTGGGCTACTGTTGAAATGTGACATTATGGCCTACTCTTGTAATATGGCATTCTGGGCTACTGTTGAAATGTGACATTATGGCCTACTGTTGTAATATGGAATTCTGGCCTACTGTTGAAATGTGACATTATGGGCTACTGTTGTAACATGGCATTCTGGCCTACTGTTTTAATATGGCATTCTGGCCTACTGTTGTAATATGGCATTCTGGCCTACTGTTATAATATGGCATTCTGGCCTACTGTTGTAATATGGCATTCTGGCCTACTGTTTAAATGTGACATTATGGCCTACTGTTGAAATGTACCATTCTGGCCTCCAGTTGTAATGTGCCATTCTGGGCTACTGTTGAAATGTGACATTATGGCCTACTGTTGTAATGTGACATTATGGCTTTCTGTTGTAATGTGACATTATGGCCTACTGTTGTAATATGGCATTCTGGCCTACTGTTTAAATGTGATACTATGGCATACTGTTGTAATATGGCATTCTGGGCTACTGTTGAAATGTGACATTATGGCCTACTCTTGTAATATGGCATTCTGGGTTACTGTTGAAATGTGAGATTATGGCCTACTGTTGTAATACGGCATTCTGGGCTACTGTTGAAATGTGACATTATGGCTTAATGTTGTAATATGGTATTCTGGGCTACTGTTGACATGTGACATTATGGCCTACTGTTGTAATATGGCATTCTGGCCTACTGTTGTAATATGGCATTCTGGGCTACTGTTGAAATGTGACATTATGGCCCACTTTTGCAATATGGCATTCTGGCCTACCGTTGAAATGAGCCATTCTGACCTACTGTTGTAATGTACCATTTTGGCCAACAGTTGTAATGTGCCATTCTGGCTTATTCTTGTAATGTGCAATTCTAGCCAACTGTTGTAATGTACCATTCTGGCCTACTGTTGTAATGTACCATTCTGGCCAATTATTCTAATGCGCCTTTATGGCCAACTCTTGTAATGCACCATTCCGGCCAACTGTTGTAATGCGCTCGCTATTCGGGCCTACTGTTTTAATGTGCAATTCTGGCCTACTATTGTAATGTTTTAATGTGCAATTCTGGCCTACAATTGTAATGTTGTAATGTGCCATTCTGGCTTACAGTTGCAATGTGCCATTCTTGCCAACTGTTGTAATGCGCCATTCTGGCCTACTGTCGTAGGCCCTACTGCGTTTGAGATAGGCTATGTCTCTGATATATGAAATCATTTTTCAGAGAAGTACTGAGATGTAGCACAGCAAACATGCTAAACTCGAGTTTCCGATCGTTATACTGGTTTGCAATATGAACATTACATAGTAAGTATATTTTAAGCTTTTGCAATTCAGTCATCAAGGTATCTATCTATAGCATTACTGTTAATATTTGAGAAACTCGTGCCAGTCCACTAACTCATCTACCGTTTATTGGGCTCTTTCACTCTGCTCTGCGACATTATTATATTATTCATAATATTGCGAAATTTGTATTATTCATAATATTATCCCGTCTGGTTTATTCTGCGTCTTCGATATAAGTTGATGAAGACTCACTCATTTGTCAGAATTTAATTACTTGTATAAATTATATATTTCTACTAAACTGAGACGTATTATTGGCGCCACATAAAACAGGTGATTCTTTCATGTGGAATATGATTCTTCTCTTCTTATATGGAATTGAGTCTAGATATCTTCTAAGCAAATTCAATTATTGTTCAACCAGTCCATCCTTGGAGTAGTGGCCTAGTGGGTAAATCAGTTGCCTTGAATTCACATATCTCTGGTCCTGATGGTCACGGGTTGATCTGGTGGTCATGGCACCGCACTCGAAATAAGTCGTCAGACATTGTGCCTAATCCCTTGTGGCCTCCAGAAAACTTTACTTTTTACTTTTTTGCATCTACCTAAATATCACAAATCGCCATCATGAAAAACATATAGGAGACTGACTGATCATTGGAATGTTTCAGCTAAGCTTTGAGGGAAAGCACCGCAGTTCTATATTCCTTGAATTTTGGTTCATTTCATAGTGTCGATAAAAGAACATCCGCAGCCAAATCAATTAGTAAATAACAGAGGCCCTCCCAGTTCCTCAGTAATCCCTGTAATCCCAGGAAATACTTGCACACATTCATTCCCTAAACAAAACCTCGGGGTTTGCAAGACTGATAAGGATAAAGTGGGCCGGCCTGTTTGCAGCGCACGCTCGATTTATTCTTGGTAAAGCGACTGGGCTATAACATTGATTACACACCTTGCTCGCATACGAGGTAACATTGCAGCTGCTCTCGTTCCTTGTTTTATAGCTGAGGCCGAAGAGGATTAACCTACTAAACCAGCCGCCTCCCCACTGAGCTACGATGAGGTGCTCATGGTGAGTGGGTGGTGAGAATTTCTTATTCAGCCGATTTCCACACCCATTTTAATTTTCATTACTTTAACAACTCCAACTTCCTTCAGAACAACATAATCATTAGAAAGATTATCTTCGAGGATAGGTATTTTTTGGGTGTGTGACTGTTTGAGTGGTGCCTTCTTGCCCTTACATACCGGTATAATATCAATTAGCGACTTGTGGTTGCCCCCAGGGTTTCGTGTTACACAATTAACTATCACGGTTATGATTTCTATTTCTGTCCAGGTGGGATCGTACTGGTGACTGCAAGTTTGGAGCTTGTCTAGTGTTTGAATCATTCCATTAGGTGAAAAATTAGGTGGACTCCGGAATACTGCACCAATCTTCCGTAGCCTCCGTGCTCATGCTCAACCATAAAGTATTTGCCGAAATATATGACTTATTGACTTTCACTTACATCATGCTTCACAATTCTAAAATAATTCCCAATGACATTCTTATATTTCAACTCCAATGTATTAAATTATATACTATTATATATGTACCATAAAATAATCTGATATCCTTCGCAGTCAGGGCCTAACAAGAACACACCCCCCCCCCCACCCCCCCCCACTCCCCAGACATCTCTTCTTATGAACCATCTTATACAAATAATACATTCTTCCAATTCAAAACGCATTCGTAATTTCAGACTCTTTCTCATATTATTTATATTCACATCACAACTGTAACTCACAAACAGTATCACACAAATTAACCTTTTTCTCGAATCACACTTAATGCTAAATTATCATTAATTAATCTAAATACCACCGATGAAGCATTATCAATCCCGCACCATATGATTCACCCTATACATATTATGCCATGCATTGGCTTTATCACACAATTCCTGATTGAACCTGAGATACCAACCGAATCACATCAACTTCAGATCATACAGCTTCTTTTTCATTTCTTCAACCCAATCTCAGGTGTGCCAGATTGGGTACGATGATAATCTTTATTTACAAATTAATTAATGCAAGATCGTAAATTTATCGCATGACCTAGAATATATATATATAATTTATATATAGTTTAGTTGTTGGACATGATCAATCCTCAGTAGAAAGCTAATATAATGCCTTGCTTACCATGGAATCTCGCTCGTAATACCGAAATTATTGCGGATATTGTTTGTCCGATTATATCGGGTGTGTTCAACCACAAGACTTTTTTCAAAAGCTTTTCAGTTTCCTTGAATGATAAGGCATCGCGTGGCGCAGATAAGAGCTTTGGTTTTAGAATTATAATTCTGGGTTTAAGCTCTAATCGCAACAGCCGCGAAATAATTTATGAAGCAGGTTGCCATTTTAGGGAAATTATAATTTGAATATTTTGTATTTGTTATTTTGGTTTTCCTTTCAATACTTTTTATTTTGCAACCATATTTTTCTATCCTCAATTTTTAAGTTGAACCCCCAATTTAATACTGCATGGTGTTTAAATTAAACCATCTCCCTTAATACAACAACTATTTTTAGCAAGTCGGAGCCCCCTCCCCTAATTTTTCAACATTTCAATCATATGCTACGAAATGTGGCAGATTACAGAGACCATTAAATAATTTGAATTTTTCCATGGGTGCCTAAGGATGAGCCCTAAATGTAGACGCCCCCCACAATAATATGCTACTGCTACATTAAGCTAAACTTTGGCTAACGCAACAGTGATTTACTTATTATCATTATATTTATTTTAGTTATTGCGTGTTAAATTGACGTCAGCTACATAATCACTTTGTTAAGTTAATCAATAATTATGTGTAGCAACTTTTATTTATTTTTAGGCGCCACTTGGACATGGACACTGGACAGCAATGTGGTCTAAACGAATCCAAATTAATCAATAAACCATTAAAATAATAATAAAACGTTATTTCCTCTTAATATTATTTATGTTCTCCGAAAAGGGCTTTTTATAGATTTGATTTACGTCACGAACAGTAGTTCCACAAAGCACAGAACATAAATATTGATATTGTAGGAAATTTGTAATGGCCTAGTATGTGTAGGAGACATTAAACACAGCACGCTCCTCATTGTGCCCATGTTTCCATTTTCAAATATTCAAGTAGGCTTACAGTGCTACAGTAGTCGGTTACTACTACTACAGTAGTCGCTTACACTACTGCAGTGCAGCAATTACTGGTACGGTACCAGACTACCTAAATATTAACACTTAGCTAGTTTGATATAAGATATAGCAACGTCTTCTGGCCGTTCCGTTTGTAAACGCTGTAATTTTGCACGATTTAGAATTAAAAGTGCGAGGTCCGACTGTCCGAGGTAATGTGTACAGACAACTTCTGAACTTGCAACAACGAAAGTGCGTGTTTAGACACAGTGCAAAATTATCATTAGGCCAGTAAACAACATTGTGCAGTCTGTGCTGGTGTGGGTGTAGTACTGTATCAGAACCGTACCCGGCTTATCGTCCCCGCTGTCCGCTGTCCCAGTGTCTTGTATGTTGTGGGTGGGGTGTTGCTTGCTAGTGTTACTTGTTACTGCTAGTAGTGCACACTGAACAGTGAACAATTGTCTATGTATTTGACGACACGTTATCAACCAAATCAAATATATCATATCAAACACATCATATCACTATCACACAACAAACACATCTGTATCGCCAAGCCACCTAGATTTGTCTAACATGTAAATTTTATACTGCTAGCCATACCAACATTCATTATCGATTCACAAACATCATGATTTAGACAAGTTTTTTGAGAGTCTCATTTGAGGTAGATCATGTCTCCCTTATTAATTGAATTTTTAGTATAACTTTTGAATCTATAGTCAACTTTTAACGAATGCACTAGAGATGCGTCATGCGTTGCGTATATGTCAATATTGTCACGAAAATAATGACTGATTAATGCTGTTCTGTTCCAATTACTGGGTTTATCGATTGACATATATGTAAAAGGGCGTGATGAAATGTATGTTGCTTGTAAAGAAAACTTAATGTATCAGTTAGAAAGCAGCCGATTCAAGAGCATTACAGTAATTCAATATTCGTAAACTCCAATACTAAATGCAATTAAGAAAACAGGCGTCGAATGGGCTACCCTTACTGAGTGCAATTTTTCCTGTCCTCTGAACTCACTTAACAAGCCACCCAATTAGTTGTTAGATATCAAACTGTGAAAATGTTCCATAATTGTGCATCACGGCCACCTGATTGCGTTAAACTCATCTACATCAACCACTGCAGGCCATTACGGTCACAACGATTTTTAATGTTATGGGTCTTGAAAGATATGAAACGGAATGACCTTTTCAAATATGATAACAATGTTTTGCATAGGCTACATGCATAATAATATATATGCGAATGTGTTGGTCGACCTTGTCACATGAATCTAAAGGGCGTATCCTCTAACACAAGTATTTTCATTTGTTAAGGTATTTTTCACTTTATTAAGACGCCACGAATGCAGGGGATATATTTCATTATTCTAAAGCTAGATATAATTTGTACAAATTCGTCTTATAACTTTGAATTTAAACTTATAAACATATGTGCTAGTGAGCGATATTGGGTTAAATTCTTTGTTTTGCACCTTGAGTAATTGGGGCATCTTAATACTGAAAAACAGAATCTCATCATATCTCTCTACTCTATCTCTAGTGTAGCTAGATTTACGCAATACTCTGTATCACATATAATATAATATTAAATAGTTTGCAGTTACCAATACGCCAGAATCTCAAATCATACGTCAGAATTTTTCATTCTTAATGAAATATACATCGTATGCAGTCAGTTACGCACGCTTCAAACAGTGGGGGTTTTGACATTTATTAAATTGTTAACATCCTGTGCAGCTGTGGTTTACCAATTAACACATTCTTACCGGATTCGGGGAAATGATTACAAATACCTTTGAAACAATTTCTATTAAACGTGATGAAGAGGAGCAATTGTACGCCGACAACTCGATGGGGGTGCGTCTCTTAATTTATATTTTGTAATTAGGCGTAAAATTCTCAAAATAGTTAGACAAGAATAATTGGTTTTACAACACAGGATATCCATTTAGTTGCCGATTGCTCACCTGATTGGAATAAACGCTCCAAAGATTGGAGTGTCTCGCTTACTTTCACAATAGTGCAGAATATAATTACTTATGTTTATGATAATAATTTACCAATGATGAATTTACCAATTTACCCATTCCTGTTACCCCCCCCCCCCCCCCCCATCACAGAAAATGATTCATGTTAGTAACCATTTTAGTTACCAATTGAGGGAAAGGCTTTTAGAAACGGCTTTTTCTAACCAAAACAATAAACGATGTTGTTACCAATTGAGGGAATGGAGCAGGTTTTAGAAACGGCTTTTTCTAACCAAAACAATAAACGATGTTGTTATCAATTGAGAGTAAGGAGCAGGTAATAGAGACGGCTTTTTCTAACCAAAACAATAACCTTTGTTGTTATATCGTATGAAAAATATATATCACTAGCGCTTATATCCTGCAAATAATATCCAATATGGGGGGGGGGTGGGGGGGGGGGGGGGGGGGGTTAAGAGGAAATAAAGGAGACGTAAAGAAGGAAAAGAAAGTAAAGACTGCACGACCCTTCATGCACGACTTATGTGTCTTCTGCTCACTGTCATCTCAGATCTCATCAGGCTTTGAATTTTCCTCTTCTATAACAGCCACCCGGTAAAAATTTCATGTAAAAGATACTACTAGTATTGATAGTGCAGATTAATTTGGGATCTAAATGGGTGATCGCGAACTCTGAATGTGTTGAGTAGCTGGGAAGGAAGGCCGGAATATATATATATATATAGAACAATAGCCGAAAATTATAAATATTACCATTATTGGTGAAAATGGCCCATAGTTACTTATGGTATAGAAAGTGGTCTGGAATATGACAGCTATTCTTTTGTTCTAGGGATATTAAAAAATATTGATTGCATTTAAAGCACAATGCATATCTTTGTAAAAAAAAACACACTTACAAACCCCCCACCGCCACTGACTTCTAGAAAAAGGCCAAAGTATAATTATAACTGTTCGCTGATGGATCGCAATTTTGACTCGCTCCCAACACGTTAAAATGCGACGCGTCCACTTAGTTATGTTGATATTGTAGAATATAATACTGTTTAAAGTAAAGAAAAGTAAAGTAAATTTTCTTCGGCCGATAGGCCAGGGATTACGCACAAAATTTTCGACTTATTTCCAGTGCGGTCCCCCCAGAACTTTACTCCCCAGAGGAAACTCCAGTACTCATTTATCTACCACTTAAGGATGCAAGGCAGAGATGCGCCCTGGCTGGTCCCTTTAAAGCATTCGTGCCGAAACGAAAACTGCCATGGCCCGTGTGAGGATCGAACCCACGACCTACGGGAGATGTGAATTCAATGCAACCACTACACCAAGGTGGAACCCTTTATGTGGTAAAGGTTTATTATTTGTTATTATGGTAATTTACTAAGTTTACCCAGGGTTTCTACAAAACAAAGACCCAAATAATAAACACCTGTACGAAACACTTGTGTTAATGTTTATTGTTTTGGTTCCACCAACACGCCTCTGTAACCTCCTCCTTTACTAACCTGCTCCTTTAAATGACAATGGGACCTATCGCTCTTTGGGACCTAACGCTCTTTGGAACATAACGCGACTTTATCCCTTTGTTTTGAACAGAACGGGCAGTAAAGTCTTGGGTCTTGGTCTGTGGTCTTTGTTTTGTAGTCACCCCGGTTAACCACAAGTTTATGAATGCACAGTAACTATTGTGGATCTAACTCCCAACTCACCATAAAATCTTTAAAATTTCAAGCACTTCTGCAGCGTAAATCTTCTTTAGTGCAAACAATGTTGGTAATATTATTATTATTTAAAAAGTCTAGTAAAAATGTTATACCATGACCTGCTTACTTACTGTAGGCCTACTGTAGGTTATACTTAGCTATCCCGGTACAATCAACGATAAGCCTATATTGAATACAAATTGTTGGTTTATTATATCAAAATAATTAGGATGGAATTTATTTACTGTCAATCTACTGCAATCTACCGTTACTAAAAGTGAATTGTTTGCCCAAGGAAGCGTATTTTTAAAAGTTCCTCACGCTTCTAGCCATACAAGCGATACAATACATTAATTTCCATAAGTTCTATGTATTGCCACTTTTAGGACAAAGAAGATGACAGTTGTTGACGGCAGATCTTAGTTCGCACTGAGAGCCTATTGGTGTTGCTATGAGAAATGCGTTACTTATTCCGGAAGCCTATTGGTGTTGCTATGAGAAATGCGTTACTTATTCCGGAAGCCTATTGGTTGAATCAGAGATTCCGTTCACATCAGTTTTCTCTCCTCCCCTGCAATTATTTTAGAAAGTAAAGAAAATGACAATCCAAATTTTCAAGTTTTCTCATGAAAATTCGCCCGGAAAACCTGATATTATTAACAAGGGCGTTATTTACAATATAAATAGCTTGACAAATTTCTCAGGTAATTTGGAAACTAATGTAGTACATTGTTTTCACATATACACCATATGTTCCGTAATATAGTGTCATTTTCTGATGACACGGACCCCCCCCCCCCCAGATTTTTCTACAAATCTTTATCATATTGCTTGAAATTTGAAACACAACTAGTTCAACTCACCGTGATTGTTACCATGAAGCCGGAATTTTCGATTTTGCATTTAAATTTTATTTATAAGCGGTTTCGAATCGTGGCCATTCTTCACATTAGTCGTAATTTTTTCATATCAATATAAAGCTTGCGTTGCAAGGATTCCAAATATGTAACAATATTTGGATTTCGTTGAAAAACAGCTGAGAAATATGCGTTCAAATATTGAAGAATTAGACATCGTTCCACCGTATTCGGTCCACCATATTCGTTCCACCGTATTCGTTCCGCCGTATTCGTTCCACCGTATTCGTTCCACCGTATTTATTGATTAGAAGAATAAATAGCCTCCAGCGACTGATAAGTTTTGCAATTTTTAAACGCCTATATCTCAGTTGTTTCTAAACGAAATTCACACATTGTTACATAATTGGCGGTATCCTGGCGTTATCCTTTCTAAACGTTGCTAAACGGCAGTTCTATCTAGAACATCTACAGTTTACATACCAAGTACAAGTACATGTGTTATCAATGGGGTAGTTAGATTAAAAATACCTCTAGAAGAAGTCTATAAGTCTCTCCTTAATGCCAACCTTGTTGGGAAATCTAACATTAGAAGGTAAAGAATTGGCCATTAAAGGTGCAATATAACAAAAGTTTTGTTCACAGGGAAACTTTCGTGGTATTTTAAACTTGGAATTATTATAACTAACCATGCTGGACCCCGTTTGTACGGGATGATGTAGATTCAATGTTATACGATCGCGCCAAAATAAATTATACCAATCAATTATAATTTCTGAGAGGGAAATAAGATCAGTGAGCTGAATGTATAGAGATATTGGTAAAATAATTAGTTGGATCAATCTATTTGTATATGATATATTTGGATATTCCAATATCCAATCCGATGTACGACACTGAACCGACTCGACTGATTTGAGATTAACTAACTCTTAGAATAGTAGTTACCAACATTGTGATACGTTCATTATTACTGGTAAAACCTTTGACTTATATAAGTTTAATCTGTTTTCTGATTTTATGCGTCGTGAACACTGAACAGTTCCTCTTTATCATGATGATTTACCTTCTTACAGCGATCATATATATGATCACCCCGCCCATGTTAGTTTCGCTAAAATTGTTATACTAGATCTCGTTCGTTGTTTGTGCGTTCCATTATGTCACCGTATAGAAATCGTGTTTCACTGCCATTTGTTTGCATTTGTCAGCAATGAACCGTAGTCCACTATTATCCGCCCATTTTACAAGATTGTCAATATCTATTTGTATGTTGCGATTTTCACCATGGTTACTAATACCGGTAGCTAACGATTTTGTATCATCAGCAATGTACTTCGATTTCTTCTTTATCCATTCAGAATTCATGAATTAGGATGATTAGGAACACAAATGAATTTCTGAATATTTTGTAATAATAGAAGACATAGATGATGAGAGAGTACGACGAGGTAAGATTGTAAAACTCAAATACCACGTTAATTGGAACCAATACCTACGTCGCCATAATATAATTCCCCATATAGTCTCTAATCGGAAGCGTGTGAGATATAACTTGATAAATTAAGCGATATACAAAAGTTCATCGTCCGAAACCTTAAAGAAGTCGATGTTTTTATCGTTTTCTTCAGAGGAAATCGAACAAGGTCACACAGGCCACGGAGAAGGCCACGTCGCAAGGAAACTATTGCACTTCGCATAATTAATGAACTATAATGCTGATAGTATTTTTATAGCGCCAATGCGCATTGTTCAAGTACAGGCGAACTACCCACCCACGTCCATTCACATTAAATGTTAAATAGCAGCATTATCAACATGAAAGCAGCACCCGCCCCCGCAGCCCTCGATCTCATCGCCTCATAACTAGCATCGGTAAACACCTTACATTAAAAAAACCTCAAAACGCGATCAAATTAAAACACAACACCTCAGATCTCTCCATGGAAACTGTAATATCAAAATTCCCGGCCAGGTTTGATGATGACGTCACTTCCGCTTATAGAATGTTCACAAATTTCACTTCGGAACATTATATCGATGGTACAGGATACACCAGTTCTGCATGGAAGCGGGTCGGGCCACGGAACCACCATCACGTGAACCGGGCCACGGAACCACCATCACGTGATCCGCGCTATAGCGCATGGTTACCACCACCTGATCTGTATTGCCACTGTTCCCTTCTACGCGATTTCCTCCGAGTGCCTCTACCGATACTGCGACTCACCCAGCGATATGTACAACGCCCTCAACTATCCACAGTGTTCGTATCTTGCCACCCTTGCCACTTCTTAAGATTACTCTATTTTATAAACTTATTTTATTTATTTTTCCGTTTTAACATACAGTAAATGTTTATCATTCCTTCAAGTTTCCACTTTACCCCGCTTGGGGGTGTATATTATCATATTATTATTAGCAGCATTATTTTTCGAAAAGGGGATGTCGATTGTTGTCACCTTTGCATTCTATTCCCCTTTCCTTAACAGTAAAAGCAAAAAAGATTCCGGAATTAATAATTGTAAAAGAGAGACCATAGGTGTAGTGCCTACGGAGGTACTGGTTGTAAAAGAGAGACCATAGGTGTAGTGCCTACGGAGGTACTGGTTTAATAAATGTAAAAGAGAGACCATAGGTGTAGTGCCTACGGAGGTACTGGTTGTAAAAGAGAGACCATAGGTGTAGTGCCTACGGAGGTACTGGTTGTAAAAGAGAGACCATAGGTGTAGTGCCTACGGAGGTACTGGTTGTAAAAGAGAGACCATAGGTGTAGTGCCTACGGAGGTACTGGTTGTAAAAGAGAGACCATAGGTGTAGTGCCTACGGAGGTACTGGTTGTAAAAGAGAGACCATAGGTGTAGTGCCTACGGAGGTACTGGTTGTAAAAGAGAGACCATAGGTGTAGTGCCTACGGAGGTACTGGTTGTAAAAGAGAGACCATAGGTGTAGTGCCTACGGAGGTACTGGTTGTAAAAGAGAGACCATAGGTGTAGTGCCTACGGAGGTACTGGTTGTAAAAGAGAGACCATAGGTGTAGTGCCTACGGAGGTACTGGTTGTAAAAGAGAGACCATAGGTGTAGTGCATACGGAGGTACTGGTTGTAAAAGAGAGACCATAGGTGTAGTGCCTACGGAGGTACTGGTTGTAAAAGAGAGACCATAGGTGTAGTGCCTACGGAGGTACTGGTTGTAAAAGAGAGACCATAGGTGTAGTGCCTACGGAGGTACTGGTTGTAAAAGAGAGACCATAGGTGTAGTGCCTACGGAGGTACTGGTTGTAAAAGAGAGACCATAGGTGTAGTGCCTACGGAGGTACTGGTTGTAAAAGAGAGACCATAGGTGTAGTGCCTACGGAGGTACTGGTTTGAGACCATAGGTGTAGTGCCTACGGAGGTACTGGTTGTAAAAGAGAGACCATAGGTGTAGTGCCTACGGAGGTACTGGTTGTAAAAGAGAGACCATAGGTGTAGTGCCTACGGAGGTACTGGTTGTAAAAGAGAGACCATAGGTGTAGTGCCTACGGAGGTACTGGTTGTAAAAGAGAGACCATAGGTGTAATGCCTACGGAGGTACTGGTTGTAAAAGAGAGACCATAGGTGTAGTGCCTTGCCTACGGAGGTACTGGTTTTTTATGGGTAATATGTCAAGACCGTTCACTGAACATTTCAAACGCATTGATTGCGCAAAATAGTCTGTCTGTCTGTATGTGACTGCTACAGTAATATGAATAAATTAAAATATACATTTATGAATGTTATTTATTAAGGACGCAGACAGCTGTCATTTTCACTACGGGGGTTTTTGTGGTTGTTGATTTCAATTATGATGTCACTTTACAAGTTTGGCAAAATATAATCTGCAGGCATGGCTGTCTGTCGGAATGTCTGTCTGTCTGTTGGTTTGTCCTTCGAAATAAAATAAAACACACGACTTAGCTAAAAGTTTCGATTTGGTAGTTTTCATGGTAGGTGATTTAATTTCCGACGTGTCAGTTTTAATTTTTGGTTGAATCTTGTCGGTTTATCTATCAGTCTGACTCTCTGTCTGTCTGTCTTTCTGTCTGTTGGAATGCCCGCCTACATACAAAATAAACACGATATGTTTATTACCGGATTTTTCGCAGTCAATGATTTTATTTCCGAGTTCAGCTGTGATGTTTGGCAAAATCTAGTCTGTGTTTGTTGGGAAACACAACACATTAATTTTTCGGGAAAATAATGTTAATTTTATTTTTATGAAAATAAGTCATGGTAAAATTACCATATATCCAAAACTAAACATATTTAGAAGGTATAAATTAAATATTCGAATTTGCCATTAAATTCTGCACAAAAATAGTCCCAAATATGGTTTTTGTATTTTTTATCCTATAATTGAAATTTTAAATATAAATTATAAATTAAAATATTTATTAACATCAGACACTTGCAGTATAGCCTACTGTACCACATACTGTAGATGCTACGCCGAATAAGCATTTCATAGGATATGTGCCCAGTACTGTAGAAGTCCGCAAAGACACCAAAATATAATATGTGATTCATTTTGAATAAAACTGTCCCACTGCGTAACTATATTTCATGGTTCTGAAGGTGCTTTATTTCGATTCAGCTCCAAAAGTTGAAGAATAATCAATATTAATTTGGTACCGTACGACTTTATAGAATAGACAACAAATTACAATTTTGGATTCATGCCCCATTTTGGATGAACCAAACATTATTTAATTACATAACTAATTTTTATTTGAAAAAGGCTCTTTTTCTCACTAATATTTTTAAAATTGAGTTAATTAATCAGCTTTTTTTCACCGATTTCCAGAAACTTATTTAAAAAAAGTATTTTTTCAACTAATTTTTTTTCTGAAAAAAATTGTTAACAAATTTTTTTAAGTGATCTTTTTCAAATAAAACAATATATTCGATATAAAAACGTAACGGAAAACACTATTTTCCACTCATTTTCTTTAACAAAATTCAGTTAATCTGCCCTCGTGTGTTTAGTTTTCTACTCATTGGCATTTTTTGCCAACTCTTGTAAAATTCAAACACTCGGGCAGAATAGTTGAATTTCGCTATAAATTGAAAATGAGTGAAAAAAGCGGTGTTTTTCGCTTACTTTTTTTTATCGAATAATAGTCCAATATTCATATTTTCCTGTTTTGAAAATTCTTCCATTAATGTGGCTTTCCATAGACCCTTCTTACACCTAAGCAATGTAAGCATACACGATATAGCATCATATTATTATAAATATAACATGTGATTACTTTAGTGTTGTGAACCTAATTTTAAGGTACCACAAGGCGTAAAAAATGCCAAAACTAAAATGATGCTTTTTCTAGAAGTGGTAATACTTTTTGTGAATTCTCGCTAAAAATTTAGGACTCCAATTTATAAATAAAATTAGAATAGATGTATGAGTTTTCACCTTTTGAAACTTTTGAAACATTTGAAACATTATATTACTGGAATTAATTATTTTATTGCGATTCAATAACTTAATTGCATTCGGTCCTTATTGGACGTATTTAAGTGGGAGGAGGGGGGGGGGGGGGGGGGGTATTAGCCTCCCTAACTAAAAATTTCAGAAATTTGTTTTTTATTGCAACTAATGCAGAATTTTATGGGGATACGTACAGATTACATCCCACCAAATATTACAATTGACATCGGAAATGAAAGCAGCGACCCAAAAAATCCCCATAAATATAATTTTAGCTCGATGGTGTGCTTCTTTCATGTCGGACACTATTAACCAACCAGACCCCATACAGGTCGTTTTGCGCGGGAACGTTTGAACTTTAAATCCGATTATCTCAGATTGACATTTTTTCGCACGAAAAATACTACTCCTCCACAATTTCTTAACCGTTTTTTTGCAATTTTTGCTTAATATGAAAGGTTAATTTCAATTAGCTTCAATAAATTTCACGCACTTTTCTTAATTTAATAATATTTCCCCATTTTTTGAATTAAAAATTACAAAAAAACATGGATTTTTACGGTTTTTAAAAATTTATCAGTTTTTTTTTTACATAAATAGAAAAAGAAAATACAAAGAGTGCGAGAAATATATGATGAAAATGAACATGTTGGTTCCAAAAAATGCGGTCTCGGAAAGTAAAAATGGATAATTAAGGAGGAGTACGGTAGTCTTTTTAGTGAAAATTGTTAAAATCTCGCGCAGGCCGCTAGATCAACCTGAAAACAATTTTAATGAATTATGACCGCAAACCCCCCCCCCCCCCTTAATTAGATAAGTGCAGTAAATTGTCCAGTTCTGCTGTACACGCCTACTTCCCGTTTCCCGTTTCGTTGTACTAATCCATTAGATGTTTCGTTCAAAGGAGGCAATCCGTCTGCAGTTCTCTAGTCTGCCGCTAAATTTAAATTATTTGACCCATTGTTATCTATAATCCGTTCAAACTGAAACTTGTCAGATATTTGCTAGAACACATCCACTGTCTTTTGTGGGGTCGGTAATCGGTCTGCAGTTTTCCGTCTGTATGTGAAATGTCTGGAATTGAAAACCTTCCAACGTTTCCTTTATTTTATTCCGTTAAAGCTCAAACTTGGCATATCGTTGGTTCCATTTTGAAGCCAGAATTTTTGCCGAAACGGAGATGGCTACATTTATTTATGTTGAAATGTATTCTGAATACAATTAACACAATTATGAATCAGAGAGATAGGATTATAAACAATAATGATTTTTTCATTTCAGTCCACTAGCGGTAGACAGGAGAACTGCTAAGGGATCACCATCCCAACAAAGACGCTGCCTAAGACGGGTTAAACGTTAATAACTCAGCCAAATCTTAATTAAATCTATTCAAATTTGTTACACATGTTGTTTGGCAAAGGTTTACAATTTTCCAATTTGAATTTTCGTAAGATAAGATAAATTCAGTTAATTAAATAATGATAAATGAATTAATTTTGGTTAGGGTAAATTTTCAACATGACTTTTAATGGAAATTAATTATTTTATAGTATAAGATATAAATAATTATACTTAAAAATTATACAGCTGTAATCCCCATACCCCATTCCATTATAGTTTTTAATTAGCTCAAGTGATTTGCTTTAAGAAATGTGTTTTTAATTGATCTAAACATAATTAAGTTATCAGAACGCATCCCGTCACTCTATACTTCCATCTATTTCATAACTTGGCATGCGTGCTATTGCCTGGCCTAGCTGCTAGCGCTGGGAACCAGTCCAACCACTTCAGCACTACTTAGCAATGGGTAATTACATAAGTGTAAGGTGCCAGACTAATAAGCCAGCTTGCTTATTATTTATCTCGCAAAATGAATGCCTGAGTATTTTAATTAATATTTTTAACATATTGGGTCGCCTCTATGCCTAAAATTCAAAATTTCCTGTTAACACCTCTGCCTTTCATTAATTATCTGTGCGCCTTTGGGTTGGGGTGTTGCAGATTAAGAGGGGGGTTGAAGGGGGGAACTTTTCTCTCTTCTTTGATTTATTCTTATTGGCGGGTTGGTTAAATTTCTTAAATACCGATTTTTCTGATAGAATTTCTCAATTGTAATCTGTATCTGATAACTTAGTCTCGTGCTGCACGAAGGCCCCAGAAAGGTATCAGACATTTGTAAACAGTCGGTTTTAGATTCCCTTTATTTGTTTAGTTTGGCCTATCAAAGGTAGGCCTATAGTGGTTGTTACAGTAGCATATTATACATAACATAAATGGTTTGGTCACTGCTGCTCCGTGGTTGTAGTCGGGATACTCGTCAGTAGGTTCATCTGGAATTCCGTCGCTGTATATTTTATTATTATTAAATATTCGAATTATTTAAAATTCAAATCAAATAAATTACGTATATTCTATTCTATAGACTAGGAGGCACCCAATGAATCCGCACCCAGAGACACTAAACAACTGATACATTTATTTTAAGATCTTCTTTACTTCTCAATATAATTGATGTCCGTCGGTCTGACCGTCAAAAAATTGGAACGCAAGTTATCTGCTTAAAAAATGGATTTTCCTTGTTGGTTTGTAACTTTTTCATTACTTTTTAAGGTGAGTAGTAAAGACATTTTTTCCATACAAACTACTATTAAGCCACTGTAGTCGGTACACTTTTAGAACTTATCAGATTACTTTATAGGCCAACTGTTCATACATTCCAACCGGAAATTAATGGGCTTTCAGGTAGACCAATTGGTTTTTTCAATTTCAATTTTTTTTATATATTTAGCTTATTTTTTATAAATGGACCAATTTTTCAGAAAAATTCGCCAAATAATTAGTGTCACAAACATTAACCCTATTACCACTGGGGGGGGGGGGGGGGGGGGGATCGGCCCCTTCCTAGTTTTTAGTTGCTGTAACTATGCAACCACATTACGTACCGGCCCAATTTTTATTCAGAATTAGCCAAATTTAATGCCGTATCTTTTTCAAAAAACGACGTTGCAATTGGATTTCAACTTTTCGATATGGGTGCCACCTCAAAATTTGGTCTCCAGCACCAAATTTTTTGAAATTTCCGATTTTTACAAAGTCATTCGTGATTTAGTAATTATTTATGTTTGGGCTATTTTTATTTATTTTATTGGTTTGGATCACTCTAATGCTCTATACAAGTATGTAAGTGTAGTGGTACGTCATTTTTGGAGCACCAAAATTAGGGCGTGGCACTTTAAAATTTCAAAATTACTTCATTCGGAAAGTTTACTAAAGTTTTGATTTCGAAGCATTTTTATTGGTTTTCAGGAGCGCTGAATCGATTAAAAGTAGTATAGAAGCCTGAAGACTTAGTGGTTTGCCATTTTTGGTGCACCAAAATTTTTCATTTCATTTTTCAAAATTTGAAGTTCCACGACCTAATTTTGGTGCACCAAAAATGGCGAACCACTAAGTCTTCAGGCTTCTATATTACTTTCAATTGATTCAGCGGCCCAGAAAACCTATAAAGATGCGTTGAAATAAAAAATTAGGGGCATTTTCTGAATATCCAATTTTTAAAAATTTGAAGTGCCACGCCCACTTCTTATGTGCACGAAAAATAGCATCCACTTCAATTTTTGGAAATGGAATATAATCACATTCGATTCAGCGTCTTGAAAAACCTACTAAATCTAGCCAACACTGCCACACTATTAGTTTTTAGAAAACGAAAAAAATTTTGTAATTTTGTCCTGGGACTACTTTTATTTTTCATCAAAATTATGATTCCCTGCTTATGAAATTTTAACTTTTTAAGGTTTGGTAGTGTTCATCTATGGTAGTTTCACCAACAGCCTAAATTTTTGAGGATTTCATTGAACGATTACAAAAATATAGTGGGTGGGCCGAATCGCCCCCCCCCCCCCCCCCCCCAGTGGTGCTAATGGTCAAAACACCCCAGTGGTAATAGGGTTAAAATCACACAATTTGGTGCTTATGCGTACATAATACAAAAAACTAATTGGTTAACTTTATTCTAACGTTATTCTAAAGGTAAAAAATGATCCTAGTGAGAAATTTTCAAGTCTATATCTCAAATGGCAGCTGAGAAAAATGTACCGAAAGAATTCTATAAACTCATTTTGAGAAAAATCCAGTTAAAATTTGAACCTTCCCGCGCAAAAAGTGTCTGTTATTATGAAATAATGTCTGTCAATATATACCTAGCAAAACAAAGCCTTGTTAAGATTTTTGCTATGGGGTTTTTCTGGTCGCTGATTTCATTTTTGAGGTGAGTTTTCACATTTAATGAAATCTTGTTTGTCTGTATATCTGTCTGTCGGTTTTTCTGACTATCCAACAATCAGTCCGTCAAATATAAGAAAAGGGCATAAAATCTAGTTAAAAGTTTAGCCTGAGGGGTTTTCCTGGTCCTGGTCGCAGAATTCATTTCGAGTGTCAGATTTAACATTTGATACTTCCAAATTGTCTGTTTGGCAGTTAGTCTGTCGGTTATATTTTGACGGATAGACTGACAGGCATACAGACAGAAACAACGAGGCCAAATTTGAATATTGACATCACAAAAGTCACCGACCACGAAAACCCATATAGGGAATTTTTTTTATACAGATAGTTTGCTTTTTATTGACGGACAGACATATTGACGGACAAACCGACAGTCAATCGGTCAGACAGCCATATCCCGAGAAGTAAGTCAGATCTTGCTAAACGGTTTTCAAATTTGGGATCTTGATAAAAATTTGCTCTAGATGAAACAGGAAAAAAAAAATTGAAAAAAATTGGATGCCTGTATCTACTACTCCCCTTAACAATGTCCTACGTAAATGTTTGACAAAAATGGCCTAAGTCATTATTAAAATTTAATATTTAAATGAAAAATATATTGGATAATGTTTCACTCCATGCATTACAAAAGCACCAGGCACCGCAGTGGTAATAATACGTAGGATGGTTAACTTTACATGGGCACTGACCGCAACACAGTGGATAAATAGGCTATTTACTATCTTACTGTAGGTTATGAACAACAATTACCTGGATATGAAATAAAAATACGTATATTAATCCTCACCAAATTTAAATAAACAATGCACTAAAAGAAAAAAAACAAATTAAAAAGGACGCAAAATATTTTTTAATTTATTACACACGTTTGCTATTTATCCCTCTTATATTAACTAATACATTAAGACGCCGGGAATGTTACCCGGAATACACTTACATATACATTTACATATATGCATTTATTTATGTCAAACGTAATCAAGAATGAGAAAAATAGAATTGTGTAATAAAAATAAGTACAGTAGGCCTACTAAATGGTAAAAGTATCTAAAAATTATCTTCCTTTGAATTCTTTGAATTAACGTTAATATCGCTCGCTACGCTCATCAAATTAATTAACCTGGTGTTCTTTGGAAAAACTTACTTTTTACGTGTATAAAGTATTTATACTAATAAAGATATCATTAATAATTACATTGAGTAAATAATTAATCTTAATGTCAATTAGATAAACCAACAAATATTGATCATTAATACAATTTATTATACTTCGAATTCAATTGATTTTTAAAAACTTCCGGCTTGCAACTTCTGCATTTCCTAGATATTCTCAAAGAATTAACGTTATAATTTTTATTCGGCACAACTAATACTAAGTATAATTTCTAACGTCCCAAAAATAAAATGTATGATTATTTCCTAAGAAAAAAAAATACTAAAACCTCAAAATAAAATTTATATCGCTGAAAATATAATATTTAATATTCTTTGTAAAAGAGAATAAGGAAAAATGAAATCATAAAGAGGGCAATAAGTAAACCAAACATAGCGATCCATCCGATAGTGGACGTGAGGAGTGTGGCGATGAGAGAGCAGATAATACCCGAGAAACCCGCGGATGAGAGAATCAGCGCGATGTTTGTTTGCGCATTTTCTACGCCAAAAGACTGTATGATCGCAGTCGGAAATGTAGTGAACGCCACAGAAAGAGGCAAATACAAGAGTACAATCCATACCAGGTAGAACACCGGCTGCACCAATGGAGCCAACACCAGACCTGGAATCTCCACCATGATGAGACACTCAGCGGCGATCACCGACCTCTTGAAACCGATTTTCTGAGCAACGATCCCCCAGATGAGTCCGCCGACCGTGTAGGAAATATTAGCGGATATACCCACCCAAGTCAGAAACTCGTCGTCATGAATGAAGGTGGAACCGTAATCCTTAAAGAGAGCGATAAAAAATATAAAACCCATCATGTGGAAGAAGAAGGCGAATAGAAGGATGTAGAACTGCTTGGATTTTACCATTTGCGACGGTGTCATCTCGACTTTACCGTTTTTCTCGTCCAGGGACTTTAGATACGCGGATTCATCTTGAGAGTCGTCGAGCTTGGCGTCATCCGAGACGAGAAACAGCGAGAAAACGTAAACGAGCAGCATGAGACTCCCGATCTGGAGCAGAGCGGGTTTCAGATTGAGATACTCCGGGTGCGGGAAGAAACCCCTCGCGTCGGTCGGCAGCTCATCCGGGTTGATCAGTCGCGTCTGTAGCAACTCGAGCGCAGCGCCCCCTACACCTATGCAGCCGCTCACGATTCCGTTAACCACCGCTTGATGGCGTGGATTCCAACTGAGTGCCATGGAAAGACTCGGCACGTAGGCTAGTCCGATTCCGAAGCCGATAAGGGCGCCGTAACTGAGGACGAATACGTAGAAGGAAGACGTTACAGTAACGTAGGATAGGAATATACCGAGGATGACCAGACAGCATCCGATCCCAGCAACTAATTTAGTACCTATTCTGGAACAAAGGAACCCGCAAGCCAACATCGCGCATCCCTCAGTAAACTGCATGACCCCGTGAACCCATGTGAAATCTTCCAATGTTAACGATTTCGGTGTCGAAAATGCCCTGATGTATGACGTCACATATTGGTTCATGTTGCCGGTGGTTAGTAGCGTTCCAAATGAGAATATAATACAACTGGAACCGATTGTAACCAAGTGACGTCGGTGCCATTTGAATAAGTCTGTGAGACAGGTACAAAGCATGGTGTTTAACCAAAATGCGCGAAGCCGCTCCTTGCATGACGTCATTGCTTATTGAGAAACATTGAGTTTATTGGATAAATATATATTAATTAAGATTTATTAGTGAAATGAATGCCGGATCAATATTAATTGCGAATGATATATAACAGTAACACTAATAATGAATACTAATGTATCTTATTATATCTAATTGTTTATTTTACAAATATTTTAAGTAAAGGTTTGCACTGCCCTAATTTATTATTATTCATAAAATTATCGAAATAAACAAGTGGTAACTTTTTCTCATTAATTTATTTTGACAATATATAAAGGAATTATCAGAGACTGAATTACATACAGTTACATTATAATATTTCCTTATAATTATCCCAAATAATATAAATATTAATGATAATGTATTAAAACAGGCCTAATTCGGTCGTTTATTGAGGTTATTATTGTGATTTTATAGGTTATACTCGGCTTTATATTACTCTTTGCTTTCCAAACTAATAAACACTGCAGTATTTGAAACTCAGTATTAGACAATAGTAAGTTTTTGAATGTGGTGATAAGAATGAATGAGTTATTGATTAGTAATTACAACCTAATAAATTTATCTTAGAAAAAGCGGCAAGACGCTGTGTAAGAATACAAACTTGAGTTTTCCCCGATGACAAGTTCAAGTTAACTTATTCCCAAACGTAACATAACCGGACATAACCGGACATAAACATATAATAATTAATTATAAACACATTTTACCATAATAATTGATAATAGTAATAGAAAATACATCCATTGCCGATAGGAGAGGGCAGCAGCCAATAGCAAATCTAGTCAAGGGCTGCAGCTTAAGGGATGGGAACGGGAATGGGAATGGGATTGGGGAATAGGGGGTGGGTGGGGCTAGTAGGACATGCAGCGTTCTAGACTTCCACAGCATACGTGTACGTTGTTATATGGGGGTGAGACTTGGACACCGACGAAATCACAACGAATTTCGGCTACGACATATAGACCAACTTGAAAGTGATAATCCTACATAGACTTGGGAAAAACGAAATTGTTACATCCATGGAGAGGAGAATATATAGGCCTACTGTAGTAGTGTAAATCATGGAACAATATAAATATAAGGTACCGCATTAGTGTTATTTTGCGGCTCTGTCTACAGTATATGAATGAATATTAACTTTGTAATTTCCTACGTACTGTATTTGGTAACAGAATAATACAATTTTATTTGATTTTACTATGACAATTTATTCCACAAAATTTCCCTTTCTTCCTTTTCTCAACCTTTTCCATCCCTTGCTCGAGACAGGGGGGGGGGGGGGGGGGGGGGGGACCATCTTGGCGAATTAATATCCCGCCTCAATGTTAATCCTAAATTTAGGGAAAGGAACAGGCTACAGTGGCACGTTATTTTAACCAAAACAATAAATTCAACAGGTTACATTTTTATTTTTGAGAGTAATCAGCGGTTATTTGCGTCGATTTTACACTGGAGAGGGATGGATTTTATTGAGTCCAGTTTCCACCCTATCTGCCATTAGTAGAAGGAAAAGGCAATTTTGTGGAATGCTTACTTTATTTCACAACACAAATGCTAAACGCCTCTAAAACAGATAATTTATATACCTTTATACCTAACTAATTAGCTACTCAGTTTATATCCTTCATTACATATTAGTTAAATGTAATTAATCAACTACAAGTAGATATATAGGGGAATCAAATGTGAACAACATTAATATAGACTAAATAGATTCAGGTCAGCCATTGATGAATGAGTGCATGTATACTTAATTAATTTGAGCCATAATACTATACATTATACAAGTAAATAAGTTTACATAATAATCCCCAACGTATCTTCCAAATAATTCCTTTGATTTGTATTGCTGGTATCGGGTCGACCATCTGTACTATTGTGTGGTCACCACTAATAACTTTCCCCCTCTTTTCTATCATCACAAATTAGTACAGTTATTAAAAATGTAAATTTTAATTTAAAATGCAGAATGAATTCAACTTCCATTCTTACAGATTCTTACAGATCTAAGTGAGTGACAAAGAGTATCATAGCCTCCCTACTAGAAACACCAGACGGCTTGAAACGACCTGAAATGAGCTGAAACGAACTGAAACGACCTGGAATGAGCTGTAAAGACCTGAAACGACCTGGAATGGTCTGTAAAAACCTGAAACGACCAGGAAACGAACTGCAGCGAGCTCTAAAAACCCATAATATTAGATGTGGTGTGTGTGATGTGGTAAAATAATACCTTGCGTAAAAGAACTTACTTATCTAGGACACAGACTTAGTAGTTCACTGTCAGATGAGTCTGATATGATGGTTGCTAAGCGTTCTCTTTATCGCCGTGGTAACCAGTTAGCACGTTTCTTTGGCGGTTGCTCATTGCCAGTGAAACGAGCGTTATTTAAAACTTATTGTTACAGTCTTTATTGTACTTCACTGTGGAGTATATTTAGAGTTGAGGATCTGCGTAAGGTCCGTGTAGCCTACAATACTGCGTTCAGGTTACTTTTTAAGTATAGTCGCTGTGATGACGCGGATACAATTTTTGTAAATAATCGAGTTAATACTTTTGTAGCAATATGTAGGGTTGCGGCAGGCTCGCTCGCAAGGCGAGTAGCGTCTTCTAGTAACGATTTACTTTCAGTTTGTTTTAATATTTGTACGTCCTCGACTTTACGGGACCGTTGGGAAGTACTTCTATCTGTGTAATATTGTATAATTAATATATTCGCAATACTGGGCCATAAATATCCACCCTCGTAAATTTTTTGTTTTTTTTTGTATTTTTTTGCATTTTTCACTTTGTAATGATAGTGTATAATGAAGTTCTATTGGTTTCATTTTTGTTCTTTTTTCTTTGGTCGGTTGTCGGTCACTGTGAATTTAATTATAGATTGTAGGGTCCAACCGTAATTAATTTTTGTGCTATGTGTTTCGTTTAGTATATTAAAAATGTACGTACAGTAGCATGGGTCATTAGTGCCCGATAATGGAAAGGAAATAAATAAATAAATAGATTCTCGGGAGAACTTAGATCTCGGGTGTGAACCAGGGGGGTGCGACCTTAGATCCAGACACGACTTTAGATCGTATCTATTTGTGAGTCTTATGTCCTAGAGGCTAAATTAGACCCTGGGTACGACTTATATTTTATTGATTATTATTGTATGCCGGAAGGATACTATTTTTCTATGTGGCGACGTATTCCTTGACCAATAGGCTGATTTCTACCGGTATGCTCTTGCTAGGTCAACTACTTGCAATTCTAAGGTTTAATTGGAAGATTTTTTGAAAAAAATAACTAGGTGGATGAGGATGAGCTACGGAACTTTGAATTTTGCTTGAGGGCCCCTACGGACCCGAAATTGGTACATTAGAAATTAGATTTTTATAAAAGCAATGTTAAGCGATTTTGTAGAGAATAAAAAGTTATTCCATCGGATTCTAATTTCAAGGCCAGGGGATAAGTTTTCTCGATAAATAGAGCTTCGAATATCGGGGGTTTTTGCGAGTTGCAAATATTTGGCCCCAATTTTCGGGAGGAAGACCGCTCGAAACTAAACACTACCCAGATCGAAAAAGTTTCTACCCTCTTCGGTCTCTCTATTAAAAGTAGTTGCGATGTCGTAGCTCTAATAATAAAAATTGGTGCGTGGAATGTCGTTTTCGAATTTTTACGCATTTGCGATATGTGCGGTTTTTGCGACCTCATTTGTTGCTACTTTTCCCGGCCACTTTGGAAAAAGTTGGTTAATATTTCTTCTAGAGCTATCTTTCCTCTATCCAACATCGAAAGCATCGTATCATCCGTAGTTCTATCCGTAATTCTAGAATATTGACAAAAATAAAATTTTTTTTGTAAAAACTAAATCATCTCAAAATAGGATGAAAACTCCTATTTTCGTCCTATATTCGTCGAAGTCGTTGACAACGAATATCTTGTCCGGTCTGTTTTACCATACCGGAATGTTTTGTAGCTCGCCAAAGTTCTAGAATAATATTTATTTCTTTAATTATTTGATAAACACTAACTAAACCTTATCAGGATATTTCTCTTAGGTAACTGGAGTGTGCTGATTTCGACTCTGAAATCGGCTTTTTATTTGGACCCTTGGTTCACGATTTAAAGGGGCAAAAACGTACATGCAAAAACGTAATTTCAAATTTCCCGCCCTTTGTGGATTTTGAATTTTGCCTACCCCACTATTATCGATGATTCTAAACATTTTTGACTTTTATACGTTTTTAATACAATGAGTTCTTTGTGTCCAAAATCGCGACTTAGAAATATTTCATATATTTACGCTTATAACCAGCTTGTTCCTCATTAAAAATCATTAATACCCACACCATAATTTCTACTTATATAATTCGTGTTTGTCCTTAGATTTCATCATAAATAGTAAATGAGGGCCAACTTGTATATTTCCCAAAATTGATTACTATGACTCGAATACGAAATACTTTTGGGTGGGTGGGCAATATGCTTTATTCCATTCTAGCACAATCAATGAAACCTACTACCCACCACCACTAATACATATTTATATCATATATTTTTAAGGGCCAACTACAATGAATAATTAATAGATACTGCACGCGTTTTTTCGATTGAGACAATTAAAGTGTGGGTTAGATTAGATATATCATATTCTCTAGCCTCTTTTACTCTTATAAAATACGCTTTAGGTTGGATGTGCGTGTCTAGTTTATACTTTAGGTTGGATGTGCGTGCCTAGTTTATACTTTAGGTTGGATGTGCGTGCCTAGTTTATACTTTAGGTTGGATATGCGTGCCTAGTTTATACTTTAGGTTGGATGTGCGTGCCTAGTTTATACTTTAGGTTGGATGTGCGTGCCTAGTTTATACTTTAGGTTGGATGTGCGTGCCTAGTTTATACTTTAGGTTGGATGTGCGTGCCTAGTTTATACTTTAGGTTGGATGTGCGTGCCTAGTTTATACTTTAGGTTGGATGTGCGTGCCTAGTTTATACTTTAGGTTGGATGTGCGTGCCTAGTTTATACTTTAGGATGGATGTGCGTGCCCAGTTTATACTTTAGGTTGGATGTGCGTGCCCAGTTTATACTTTAGGTTGGATGTGCGTGCCTAGTTTATACTTTAGGTTTGATTTGCGTGCCTAGTTTATACTTTAGGTTGGATGTGCGTGCCTAGTTTATACTTTAGGTTTGATTTGCGTGCCTAGTTTATACTTTAGGTTGGATGTGCGTGCCTAGTTTACAGTAAAACAAATGATTTGACTGTGCTTGGATTCTCTGAGTCCGAATTGAATTACATAAAATATTTATCTGCACACATTAATTTAATATTATTAATTATCGATTGTAATCACTGTACTTACGTTATACCTTATTATTACAGTAGCTGTTACTTATATTTGATTGTATATGAACTATAATGTACGATAATAAATTAATAAATAAATAATAAAATTAAATATTTTCCTGCAATCTTGGATTAGTGACCAACCCTTAGTAACCAACCCTTAGTGACCAACCCTTAGTGACCAACCCTTAGTGACCAACCCTTAGTAACTTACTTCTACGTGACCAACCCTTAGGATTAGTGACCAACCCTTAGTAACTTACTTCTACGTTGGATTAGTGACCAACCCTTAGTGACCAACCCTTAGTAACTTACTTCTACGTGACCAACCCTTAGGATTAGTGACCAACCCTTAGTAACTTACTTCTACGTTGGATTAGTGACCAACCCTTAGTGACCAACCCTTAGTAACTTACTTCTACGTGACCAACCCTTAGTGACCAACCCTTAGTAACCAACCCTTAGTGACCAACCCTTAGTAACCAACCCTTAGTGACCAACCCTTAGTGACCAACCCTTAGTGACCAACCCTTAGTAACTTACTTCTACGTTGGATTAGTGACCAACCCTTAGTGACCAACCCTTAGTAACCAACCCTTAGTGACCAACCCTTAGTAACCAACCCTTAGTGACCAACCCTTAGTGACCAACCCTTAGTGACCAACCCTTAGTAACTTACTTCTACGTGACCAACCCTTAGGATTAGTGACCAACCCTTAGTAACTTACTTCTACGTTGGATTAGTGACCAACCCTTAGTAACCAACCCTTAGTGACCAACCCTTAGTAACCAACCCTTAGTAACCAACCCTTAGTGACCAACCCTTAGTGACCAACCCTTAGTGACCAACCCTTAGTAACCAACCCTTAGTAACCAACCCTTAGTAACCAACCCTTAGTGACCAACCCTTAGTGACCAACCCTTAGTGACCAACCCTTAGTGACCAACCCTTAGTAACCAACCCTTAGTGACCAACCCTTAGTAACCAACCCTTAGTGACCAACCCTTAGTGACCAACCCTTAGTAACCAACCCTTAGTGACCAACCCTTAGTAACCAACCCTTAGTGACCAACCCTTAGTAACCAACCCTTAGTGACCAACCCTTAGTGACCAACCCTTAGTGACCAACCCTTAGTAACCAACCCTTAGTGACCAACCCTTAGTAACCAACCCTTAGTGACCAACCCTTAGTGACCAACCCTTAGTGACCAACCCTTAGTAACCAACCCTTAGTGACCAACCCTTAGTAACCAACCCTTAGTGACCAACCCTTAGTAACCAACCCTTAGTGACCAACCCTTAGTGACCAACCCTTAGTAACCAACCCTTAGTGACCAACCCTTAGTAACCAACCCTTAGTGACCAACCCTTAGTGACCAACCCTTAGTAACCAACCCTTAGTGACCAACCCTTAGTAACCAACCCTTAGTGACCAACCCTTAGTGACCAACCCTTAGTAACCAACCCTTAGTAACCAACCCTTAGTAACCAACCCTTAGTGACCAACCCTTAGTAACTTACTTCTACGTTGGATTAGTGACCAACCCTTAGTAACTTACTTCTACGTTGGATTAGTGACCAACCCTTAGTAACCAACCCTTAGTGACCAACCCTTAGTAACCAACCCTTAGTAACCAACCCTTAGTGACCAACCCTTAGTGACCAACCCTTAGTGACCAACCCTTAGTAACTTACTTCTACGTGACCAACCCTTAGTAACTTACTTCTACGTTGGATTAGTGACCAACCCTTAGTAACCAACCCTTAGTGACCAACCCTTAGTAACCAACCCTTAGTGACCAACCCTTAGTAACTTACTTCTACGTTGGATTAGTGACCAACCCTTAGTGACCAACCCTTAGTAACCAACCCTTAGTAACCAACCCTTAGTAACCAACCCTTAGTAACTTACTTCTACGTTGGATTAGTGACCAACCCTTAGTAACCAACCCTTAGTAACCAACCCTTAGTGACCAACCCTTAGTGACCAACCCTTAGTGACCAACCCTTAGTAACTTACTTCTACGTGACCAACCCTTAGTAACTTACTTCTACGTTGGATTAGTGACCAACCCTTAGTAACCAACCCTTAGTGACCAACCCTTAGTAACCAACCCTTAGTGACCAACCCTTAGTAACTTACTTCTACGTTGGATTAGTGACCAACCCTTAGTGACCAACCCTTAGTAACTTACTTCTACGTGACCAACCCTTAGGATTAGTGACCAACCCTTAGTAACTTACTTCTACGTTGGATTAGTGACCAACCCTTAGTAACTTACTTCTACGTTGGATTAGTGACCAACCCTTAGTAACTTACTTCTACGTTGGATTAGTGACCAACCCTTAGTAACCAACCCTTAGTGACCAACCCTTAGTAACCAACCCTTAGTGACCAACCCTTAGTAACTTACTTCTACGTTGGATTAGTGACCAACCCTTAGTGACCAACCCTTAGTAACTTACTTCTACGTGACCAACCCTTAGGATTAGTGACCAACCCTTAGTAACTTACTTCTACGTTGGATTAGTGACCAACCCTTAGTAACCAACCCTTAGTGACCAACCCTTAGTAACCAACCCTTAGTGACCAACCCTTAGTAACTTACTTCTACGTTGGATTAGTGACCAACCCTTAGTGACCAACCCTTAGTAACTTACTTCTACGTGACCAACCCTTAGGATTAGTGACCAACCCTTAGTAACTTACTTCTACGTTGGATTAGTGACCAACCCTTAGTGACCAACCCTTAGTAACTTACTTCTACGTGACCAACCCTTAGGATTAGTGACCAACCCTTAGTAACTTACTTCTACGTTGGATTAGTGACCAACCCTTAGTAACCAACCCTTAGTGACCAACCCTTAGTAACCAACCCTTAGTGACCAACCCTTAGTAACTTACTTCTACGTTGGATTAGTGACCAACCCTTAGTAACCAACCCTTAGTGACCAACCCTTGGTAACCAACCCTTAGTGACCAACCCTTAGTAACTTACTTCTACGTTGGATTAGTGACCAACCCTTAGTGACCAACCCTTAGTAACTTACTTCTACGTGACCAACCCTTAGGATTAGTGACCAACCCTTAGTAACTTACTTCTACGTTGGATTAGTGACCAACCCTTAGTGACCAACCCTTAGTAACTTACTTCTACGTGACCAACCCTTAGGATTAGTGACCAACCCTTAGTAACTTACTTCTACGTTGGATTAGTGACCAACCCTTAGTAACTTACTTCTACGTTGGATTAGTGACCAACCCTTAGTAACCAACCCTTAGTGACCAACCCTTAGTAACTTACTTCTACGTGACCAACCCTTAGGATTAGTGACCAACCCTTAGTGACCAACCCTTAGTAACTTACTTCTACGTGACCAACCCTTAGGATTAGTGACCAACCCTTAGTAACTTACTTCTACGTTGGATTAGTGACCAACCCTTAGTAACTTACTTCTACGTTGGATTAGTGACCAACCCTTAGTAACTTACTTCTACGTTGGATTAGTGACCAACCCTTAGTAACCAACCCTTAGTGACCAACCCTTAGTAACTTACTTCTACGTTGGATTAGTGACCAACCCTTAGTAACTTACTTCTACGTTGGATTAGTGACCAACCCTTAGTAACTTACTTCTACGTTGGATTAGTGACCAACCCTTAGTAACTTACTTCTACGTTGGATTAGTGACCAACCCTTAGTAACCAACCCTTAGTAACCAACCCTTAGTGACCAACCCTTAGTGACCAACCCTTAGTAACTTACTTCTACGTTGGATTAGTGACCAACCCTTAGTAACTTACTTCTACGTTGGATTAGTGACCAACCCTTAGTAACTTACTTCTACGTTGGATTAGTGACCAACCCTTAGTAACTTACTTCTACGTTGGATTAGTGACCAACCCTTAGTAACCAACCCTTAGTAACCAACCCTTAGTGACCAACCCTTAGTGACCAACCCTTAGTAACCAACCCTTAGTGACCAACCCTTAGTAACCAACCCTTAGTGACCAACCCTTAGTGACCAACCCTTAGTGACCAACCCTTAGTAACCAACCCTTAGTAACCAACCCTTAGTGACCAACCCTTAGTGACCAACCCTTAGTGACCAACCCTTAGTAACTTACTTCTACGTGACCAACCCTTAGTAACTTACTTCTACGTTGGATTAGTGACCAACCCTTAGTGACCAACCCTTAGTGACCAACCCTTAGTGACCAACCCTTAGTAACTTACTTCTACGTGACCAACCCTTAGGATTAGTGACCAACCCTTAGTAACTTACTTCTACGTTGGATTAGTGACCAACCCTTAGTGACCAACCCTTAGTAACTTACTTCTACGTGACCAACCCTTAGGATTAGTGACCAACCCTTAGTAACCAACCCTTAGTGACCAACCCTTAGTAACTTACTTCTACGTGACCAACCCTTAGGATTAGTGACCAACCCTTAGTAACCAACCCTTAGTAACCAACCCTTAGTGACCAACCCTTAGTAACTTACTTCTACGTGACCAACCCTTAGGATTAGTGACCAACCCTTAGTAACTTACTTCTACGTTGGATTAGTGACCAACCCTTAGTAACCAACCCTTAGTGACCAACCCTTAGTAACCAACCCTTAGTAACCAACCCTTAGTGACCAACCCTTAGTGACCAACCCTTAGTGACCAACCCTTAGTAACCAACCCTTAGTAACCAACCCTTAGTAACCAACCCTTAGTGACCAACCCTTAGTGACCAACCCTTAGTGACCAACCCTTAGTGACCAACCCTTAGTAACCAACCCTTAGTGACCAACCCTTAGTAACCAACCCTTAGTGACCAACCCTTAGTGACCAACCCTTAGTAACCAACCCTTAGTGACCAACCCTTAGTAACCAACCCTTAGTGACCAACCCTTAGTAACCAACCCTTAGTGACCAACCCTTAGTGACCAACCCTTAGTGACCAACCCTTAGTAACCAACCCTTAGTGACCAACCCTTAGTAACCAACCCTTAGTGACCAACCCTTAGTGACCAACCCTTAGTGACCAACCCTTAGTAACTTACTTCTACGTGACCAACCCTTAGGATTAGTGACCAACCCTTAGTAACTTACTTCTACGTTGGATTAGTGACCAACCCTTAGTGACCAACCCTTAGTAACTTACTTCTACGTGACCAACCCTTAGGATTAGTGACCAACCCTTAGTAACTTACTTCTACGTTGGATTAGTGACCAACCCTTAGTAACCAACCCTTAGTGACCAACCCTTAGTAACCAACCCTTAGTAACCAACCCTTAGTGACCAACCCTTAGTGACCAACCCTTAGTGACCAACCCTTAGTAACCAACCCTTAGTAACCAACCCTTAGTAACCAACCCTTAGTGACCAACCCTTAGTGACCAACCCTTAGTGACCAACCCTTAGTGACCAACCCTTAGTAACCAACCCTTAGTGACCAACCCTTAGTAACCAACCCTTAGTGACCAACCCTTAGTGACCAACCCTTAGTAACCAACCCTTAGTGACCAACCCTTAGTAACCAACCCTTAGTGACCAACCCTTAGTAACCAACCCTTAGTGACCAACCCTTAGTGACCAACCCTTAGTGACCAACCCTTAGTAACCAACCCTTAGTGACCAACCCTTAGTAACCAACCCTTAGTGACCAACCCTTAGTGACCAACCCTTAGTGACCAACCCTTAGTAACCAACCCTTAGTGACCAACCCTTAGTAACCAACCCTTAGTGACCAACCCTTAGTAACCAACCCTTAGTGACCAACCCTTAGTGACCAACCCTTAGTAACCAACCCTTAGTGACCAACCCTTAGTAACCAACCCTTAGTGACCAACCCTTAGTGACCAACCCTTAGTAACCAACCCTTAGTGACCAACCCTTAGTAACCAACCCTTAGTGACCAACCCTTAGTGACCAACCCTTAGTAACCAACCCTTAGTAACCAACCCTTAGTAACCAACCCTTAGTAACCAACCCTTAGTGACCAACCCTTAGTGACCAACCCTTAGTAACCAACCCTTAGTGACCAACCCTTAGTGACCAACCCTTAGTAACCAACCCTTAGTAACCAACCCTTAGTGACCAACCCTTAGTAACCAACCCTTAGTGACCAACCCTTAGTGACCAACCCTTAGTAACCAACCCTTAGTAACCAACCCTTAGTGACCAACCCTTAGTGACCAACCCTTAGTAACCAACCCTTAGTGACCAACCCTTAGTAACCAACCCTTAGTGACCAACCCTTAGTGACCAACCCTTAGTGACCAACCCTTAGTAACTTACTTCTACGTGACCAACCCTTAGGATTAGTGACCAACCCTTAGTAACTTACTTCTACGTTGGATTAGTGACCAACCCTTAGTGACCAACCCTTAGTAACTTACTTCTACGTGACCAACCCTTAGGATTAGTGACCAACCCTTAGTAACTTACTTCTACGTTGGATTAGTGACCAACCCTTAGTAACCAACCCTTAGTGACCAACCCTTAGTGACCAACCCTTAGTAACCAACCCTTAGTGACCAACCCTTAGTGACCAACCCTTAGTAACCAACCCTTAGTGACCAACCCTTAGTAACCAACCCTTAGTGACCAACCCTTAGTGACCAACCCTTAGTAACCAACCCTTAGTAACCAACCCTTAGTGACCAACCCTTAGTAACCAACCCTTAGTGACCAACCCTTAGTAACCAACCCTTAGTGACCAACCCTTAGTGACCAACCCTTAGTGACCAACCCTTAGTAACCAACCCTTAGTGACCAACCCTTAGTAACCAACCCTTAGTGACCAACCCTTAGTAACCAACCCTTAGTGACCAACCCTTAGTGACCAACCCTTAGTAACCAACCCTTAGTGACCAACCCTTAGTAACCAACCCTTAGTGACCAACCCTTAGTAACCAACCCTTAGTAACCAACCCTTAGTAACCAACCCTTAGTAACCAACCCTTAGTAACCAACCCTTAGTAACCAACCCTTAGTGACCAACCCTTAGTAACCAACCCTTAGTGACCAACCCTTAGTGACCAACCCTTAGTAACCAACCCTTAGTGACCAACCCTTAGTGACCAACCCTTAGTGACCAACCCTTAGTAACCAACCCTTAGTGACCAACCCTTAGTAACCAACCCTTAGTGACCAACCCTTAGTAACCAACCCTTAGTAACCAACCCTTAGTAACCAACCCTTAGTAACCAACCCTTAGTGACCAACCCTTAGTAACCAACCCTTAGTGACCAACCCTTAGTGACCAACCCTTAGTAACCAACCCTTAGTGACCAACCCTTAGTAACCAACCCTTAGTAACCAACCCTTAGTAACCAACCCTTAGTGACCAACCCTTAGTGACCAACCCTTAGTAACCAACCCTTAGTGACCAACCCTTAGTAACCAACCCTTAGTAACCAACCCTTAGTAACCAACCCTTAGTAACCAACCCTTAGTGACCAACCCTTAGTAACCAACCCTTAGTGACCAACCCTTAGTAACCAACCCTTAGTAACCAACCCTTAGTGACCAACCCTTAGTAACCAACCCTTAGTAACCAACCCTTAGTAACCAACCCTTAGTAACCAACCCTTAGTGACCAACCCTTAGTGACCAACCCTTAGTAACCAACCCTTAGTGACCAACCCTTAGTAACCAACCCTTAGTAACCAACCCTTAGTAACCAACCCTTAGTGACCAACCCTTAGTAACCAACCCTTAGTAACCAACCCTTAGTAACTTACTTCTACGTATAATAAATAGTCTATCCTGCTCAATGCTCTTACAGGAGATATTATAGTGCCACTGTAAATTGCTTTGTGCCGATTCATAGCCAATCACAATGGACATATCAGAGTACATATGCGACATCCTATTAATACTAGAGAAGCAAATCGTAGGAGACAGTACGAGTCAAGTAAAAGCTTTTTGTTCTGTCTGATAATAAATTAGTGTGAGGGTAGTCCCGGTGGTGTACGATAAATTTTCTTGACAACTTCAAACTATAATTGTTAAGTTGTAATCAAACCATCTAATGAATTATAAAAGCTGTTGTGATTATAGAAGATTGAGAGCAGTTAGCGAAATGATTATTTTTTTCTATCGGATAGAGTAGTCCAGAGAGGAGTCGAGGTGTCAATTGATTAATAATAATAACAGCAGTTGTCATGAATTCAATACAATCGCGCACAAGAAGTTATAAGACAAATTCGTTCTTATTTTTGTAATAAATAAAACAAGTTGAGATGTTTCAATGTAAACCGCGATTAACAATTTACAATGTAAACCACGATATTAATTAAATATAACAATTATATTATTATTACAACAGATTTTTATATTTCAAACTATAATGTTAGCCTTATGGAGAATCATTATGAGGCTGAGTAAAACATTCAGCCTTATCAACATACAGCCTCCACAGTATTAATGTTGGCACAAAGATTTAAAAATAAAACAATTATTATTAGATGAGAGCACAGTGCAATCAATAGTAGTCAACACACTGTGTAACTAACAGTACTACTAGTAGTATCGGCATGCTGCATTGCAGCTGCATTTTTAAGAATGCTGTGCCGACTAACAGTAACAGTGTAACTAACAGTGTAACTAAACTGCCCAGTTACAAATCTAAGTAGCCAGTAACAAATCCAAGCACCCATAATAAGAACTGTGGAAATATCTCACTTAAATAGCTATTTGTACATTAGTCTTACGTAAAAAACTTTAAAATTTCGATATATTTGCCTTACTTCTACGATTTAGTATAAAAAACTGTATATTTGCCATATCTAATGTATTTTGACATACTTACATCGACTGGTCTGCCAGCTCAGTAGGTTAGTCCGTAGGTCGTGTGTATATTAGGTCAAGGGTTCAAATCTCATTCGATAAAATTGTATTTTCGCACACGTTTATTTCGATTTCGTTAAAATAGCTGAACCAATAGCGTGCGTACAACAAATAGAACTGATTAGCTGAACCAATAGCGTGCGTACAACAAATAGAAATGATTAGCTGGACTAATGATGATATGTGCTAAATAATTTATTGGGCCAATGCGAGCTCATGGAATGTTGTAGAAGATTCTAGTGCGATTCCACACCCCAGATTTACTATATAGGGTGCCGTTTGCCCTTTGGTTATCACTTATTCTTATTCTTGTTAGCTTGTCCTAACTAATTCACTTGTTATTCTTACACTTGTTTAGTTTATCTATACTTACTTTCGTAAAAACTTATCTCACTTGTAATACTGATGATAGTATTAATTTGTTAATTCTTTGTTACTTACGTTAAATATACTGCAAGCAAACTCGAACATGTAGTTTTAGCTATCTATCTCGAACAGCCAAACATTAGAGGATGGCTGCCTAAATCTTAAGGCAACAGCAACGCAAGGGGGAGGAATGCCCTCAATGCATAAGGGACCCAAACCATTCGCCCGCGCCCACCTAGACCATGATTCGACAGCTTGAGAGTGCCCATGCCCGAGGTAAGACCTTGTTCGATGCCTTTGCCCGCCGTAAGACCGTAGATCAGGGCAAAGTGTGATGACGTCCTGGGACGCCGTAAAATTTAGGAGTAAAATATCTCTAATCCAGACAGAAACCCCACGGTTGACCTGCATCGTTCACAGGTGAGAGCTGGTGCTGTTTTCTAGTATGTGCAGGTACATTAGGTGCAAATAGCACACTCTATAATTTAGTGACTAGGCTTTGCTGACAACTGATCTGTCTGGGTTCGACGTATTTGCTCAGGCAAAGGGCATCTTTCCTGCTACTGGCACACCATTTAGGCTAAAGGGCGGTTACTAACATCCTACCGCACTCTTGCCATGTACTGCTAGGTATTTGCTGCATACCACCGCGGCAACAAAGTTTCTAGAATAAAAATACATACCAGATCAGCTAGCGGTACAGTAGCAATTAACACCCTATTATCTATTTCACAATCAGAGTTGGTATCTGGTGCCGATTACGGGCGTAGTTACTAACACCGTATTTGCCCAATCGAGTTGTGAATATAGGAGGAGAGAGCCCCTTTGACGTCAGTTTGTAAGTATTGCGCCTACAGAGAGCGACTAGCTTATTCTAGTAGCTAGCGCCCGATATTATATTTTGTTAAAGTCACCAAAACCTAGTAGAAGTCACGTCAACAAACATTTTGCCTTACCGTAGCATACACACACACTCACACCCCCATCATAAGATTGTTATTCTACTGATATTATACCCTTTTGACTGCTTATTTCTGTTGGCAGTATTGTTTTACGCTAGTGTCATCAACCCACTGGCTCGTATTATACCCATATAAATCACACCACGGTAAGTCTACATAGTTTAGGTCCATTAGCAGTAGTTAGGATTCGCTACGCGGGGATTGTTTTCTCGCAAGTTTGGTCTGTTTCTGTAGACTGTACTTCTGCCTCACCGGTTAGGGACCAGTCACCCTGATTGTCAAGTTAGCCCGGGTAATTGATTCGCCCAAGTTTAGGGGAAGACATCAGGCACCGATCTCGCCAGTAGTAGTTTGTGTACTTCAGTATCTATTATTAGACCCGTCCTGCCCTAGGATTTCATGGTAGATATTGTACAACCCCTGCTGGATTCTACAAGAACAGAATGTCCAGTTTCGAATTCAAATAGTCCGTTAGAAATCTGAGTGTCAGTTATCTTTTTATTAGCCAGCACTAACCATACTAATACTGTATTTTGCACATGTTGAACATTTAAAAAAAGTTGCAATGTGAATGTGAACGACGTTAGTTCGCTGTCAAAGTTGTTTTCAGGTCAGGTCATTCTAGGTCATTGATCAAGAAAACTTGCCACCTCCATGCAGCATAAAGGAGGTGCCACCTGTAGCTGCATAGACCCTCTTACTAGGGCAAATCTGGTCCTGTAACTAGGACCCCCTTCGTTCTGGGATAAGGATGCCCTTGGTCCAGGATTAAGGACCCATATACTTGGCTGCAGAGGTATATAGCCTGACCAGGCAGATGGTGATCTACCAATGGCTGGTCAGGAGTAGAGTGTTCTCATGTCCACTCTGAGTGTACTTCACTGCGACCTGCACCTGGCAGCAGGGGTACAGGGCATGACCCAGCAGATGAGCTGCACAGCCAATGGTGGGTCATGTGCGCCAGAGTAGATATGGGTGATGGGCCTCATATCTGACTCCATTGCGACACCCACCCTGTGGAATGGCAAACCAGGGTGTAGTATTTGCCCCGAGAGCTGACTCGGCAAAAACGCACCCCCCCAACCCCCTCTATGGATTACATTAGTAATGCGGAGGTCTGGCCACTAGAGGCCAGTGGAATTACCGGACACAATCGGCCTCACAGGCGTCAGTTATCTCCTGACCGGCTGCCTGTCTCACCCCCCACTGGAAAGAGAGCAGCCAACAATTCTTTGAGTCCCTTTCCTGATGACCTTTCTGGCCCAAACCCTGGGTCACCAGGGAGGCCAGATTGTGATGGGGAGATGGATTCTAGAGTTGGAGACTACTCTCATGTTCCACCCCGACCAACAAAGCCATTGGTGAATCTGAGGCAAGTCACTAGACTAGCCTCAGTAAACACCCTAACACTCGGGTCCCCAATGCGACAAGGTGAGCTGACTGCCTTGGCAGATAAGCTTTCTCTTAGCGCAGTGGGTGTTCAAGAGCACCGAATGCAGACTGGACAAACTGACGAGGTTCTGATTAAGGACATGGGGGCGGTTGGCAACTCACCCTCGCGTCAGCAGATGATAGCAGCAATGGTGGAATTGGTCTATTGATGAATCCAACTGCACATGCAGCATTGGACAAAATAGACCAAATCTCTAACAGCATCATCCGTTGCCACTTCTCATGTTCTGGAAGACTGGCTAAGAAGTTTCCTAAGGTGGTTCTGATTGTGTGCTACTCTCCAACTAGTGTTGCTCCTGTAGAGGGGTGGAAAATTTCTACCACAATCTACAAGCAGCTACTGATGGAGTGGATCAGCATGCATTCTTAACATTCCTGGGAGACTTTAATGCAAGTCTGCATCAATCACCTACATCGCCCTGGGTCTATAGCAATAGTGTTAACCGAAATGCAGTCCATCTTCAAGATTTTATCTCTGGAAATGGATTGTTTTCGGCTGGAACCCAGTTCAAGAAGCGAACTGGAAAGCTATGGACTCATAGTGGACCCAGAGGTCACAAGTCCCAGATAGACCATAATTCTGTTTCGTAGGAAATACAGGAGCTCTATACAAGACTGTAATGCATTTACACTTCGACCCTTCTCCAGTGATCACCGCCTTATTGTGGTCAAGGTACGACTTAGTCTGCGTGCTAACAGAACAACGAAAGCTGCCTTGCCGCGGCATGACTGGTCCTCAAGTGTGAGATCCAGCTTCACACTACAGCTGAGCAACAGGTATGAGGCTCTTGCCTCTGAGGCGGCAGATCACTGTGAGGGCTATACTGCCTCTACAGAAGCAGTTAAGTTAGCAGCTGCAGAAACAGTTCCTGTATACCCTCGAAACAGGAAAAGGGCCCCCTGGACTGACAACAAAATTCAGAAGTGCCGAAATGACCTTCATAAGGCGCAGAAAGAGTCCCGACTCAAACAGACTACAGCGGACAAGAATGCAGTTAAGGCTGCATCTATGTCCCTAAACAGGCAGTACTCTGTTAATCTACAGCAGCTAATAAACCAACAGGTTGATGCCATCAATGATGCTGACGACAGCAGGCAATCATCCCAGGCATGGAAATCGATCAACTTGCTTACTGGGCGGAAAAGCCAACCAACCTGTAAAAGCTTTTGCTGAATTGTCCGGTTATTTTTCCTTATTTTTCCCGTAAAATACTCTGTAGTTGGTTTACCAGGCATAAAAAGGCCGTGTCCTTGCTGTACTGGTGTTTTAGCGGACATAAAAGCTATTTCTTCTGTATTTGTACTTTAGAGGACATAATCCGTAATTCCGTGACGTAAAAGCTCGATACTCTTGAAAACAGTGTCGCTACCATGACGACGGCTAGCAGCTGATATTGCCTCTTTGCCGTCTCTTTGTTTCTTTGTTCTCTCGTTGTTCAGGTTGACCAATCAGAGCGTTTGTTGTCTCTGTGTTGGAGGTGTATACAGAAACTCAGTAGTTCAGTGTTATGTTTTGCCCAGAGCCTAAGAACCGGCTTTTGGCACCTCCGTGTTTTCAGTTTTTAGTCCTACACTAGTAGGCTTAATTATAAGGACATATATCCGTTATCTGCATACTGCATACTGCAGTACTGCATACACTGCATACTGTGTAACACTGTGCATAATTTTATATTGTTATACTGCTATTTACTGTCAGTTCTTCATAATATGGTTGATGAATTATTATATTTGGAATAACGATAAATAACCCCGAAACCCAATATTCTTGATATACCGAAGGTAAGAGAGAAAGGTTACAGATAAATGATTGCGACCTATGTTGAGTGGTTTGAAGTGAATCTAATGTTATTTGATAGACCCTACATGATTCGGTCCGTGTTCCTTTTATATGTGACTAAAATCAGTGAAGATCGGCAGATCAGTGTGCAGTATTGTGCAGCATTGTGTATGAGTGAGACTGATAACGAAGCATTTCCTAAAGAATGCGCCATATATGTGAATTGTAACTAAGCCATATCGTTGTGAGTAGTTTAAGTCATAACTCTGTTTATATAGATAGAGCGCCACGTCCTAAAGGAACTGTTAATATTCCCCGAAGGTGAATAATATTGTCAGAGATTATATAATACTGTCAGTCGAATAATACATTAGGCTTACATAGCAATAAAATTAAGCCGTCGAACCCAATCTCCCGGGTATATCCAGCGGGTGAATGATCGCGCACAGATTGGTTTCGACTAGTGTAGTGAATTAAATACTTGTCATAGACTAAAGGTGATTTATTATCTAGAAGACATCCTAATTTGGCGGGTTAAACTGCCAAAGGTCTGAAAGCGCGAACAATAACGGATATTTAGTCTGTATTGCAGTGTAGGCATTAAATACAGTTTAATATTGTTCTGGTAAGAACAATAACGGATATAGCTTCTGTATTGCAGTAGGCAATAAAGCTGAAGTACCGGCAACCGGTACCCAGTAGGCCTGACTACCTAACCACCCGGACCGGTACCTACAGCAGTACAGGTACAGCAGTATTATTCGATTTTGATAGTTATATACCGGTAGGCCTTAATAATTAATCAGGGACGGCCGCCCTGGTTTTTTATTGAGATTTTTACTTATTTCTGTCAAGTTTTATTTGTTTGTAGGCCAGTATTGAACAGAAGGCGTGTAAGCCTGATCAGATTGTACAGACAATTTGTAGGCTGAGCTGTTGTCTGATTGTTGTTAAGTCTGAACGGATTGCAGTGTGTGTAGATCATCTGTCCGATGAAGAACGGTTAGGAAGTAGGGGCAGCCAATGCTGTAAGGTAAACCCCCAACTAAAGAATAAGTTGTACTACTGGGTTAGAACGCATACTACCTAATTATTTCGGAGTCTGCATATACCGCAGTTTGTTTAGGCTTGATAGTAGTCTGTCAGTGTTCGGTCTGCATTTTGTTTGAGTAGTTTGTACGCGTAGCGTAATATTTATTATTCAGAGTTTATGCGATTATTCGCAACATTCAATCCCCAAGTTTGTTCCTACAGTAATTGTGTTTGTTATACATACCGCTATAGTTAAATTAACCCCGGTACTACACGGGCTGCTTGGCGTAGGTAAAGACTGGTGATTTTGTGCATCGGTCACTCCAGCAGATGCCGTGGTTCTTTTAGCTGTTCAAGTATATTTAACTACAGATTATATGTTATACAAGTACTCGTACCTAATTTAGGGTTTAGTGTACAGTGCTTTCCGAAAGTAATTAGTGTAGGCATTATATTTGTGTTGTAAAGTGGTTGATAAGCACGTTCGATTAGCTCTATTAACTTCTAGGTAGGAACACTCCGTGATACATAACGTAGAACCTATAGCGATACGGCTATAGGTCGTCAGGCGGTGGTATTTTCCTATCTAGACAACACAGTGTATTTACTACTACTTATTATTTCAAATACCGTAGTATCCTGTCCGTTGTAATAACCAGAATTCTAACCCTTTGTTAGGCTGGTTTGTAGACTTCTTGTAAAAATACCCTAAAAATTCGTATTTTGTGTTTTTTGTAAAATTTTTGTGTTTATTTAGAGACTGTAATCTCAACCCGAATCGTACGTAATTTGTAGTATTAAGTAACTTAGGTAAATTAGAATTATTTGTTTTAGTGTCCTATAAGTAACACTTCACTGAAAGCGCACCGCTTTGTGTAGTGATTACTCCCCAGAAATAATAACATTTATTTCAAACATTGACAAAACCCATTAAAACGGGTATATATATATTATAAATCAAATCTAACGATTTATAAATAGTAGGCCTACCATACAACCATTAGGTCTCAATATCAGTTGGACTACTGCTCAAATAACGGCAATAAAGTAAGTTAAAGTAACCAAGTAACCCTAAAATTCAGAAATTCAATTATTTAAAGTAATTGATATACCGGTATTTACGATAGGCCTATTATCTTTATTTCTATAAATTTAGGCTGAAATTATACTGGTACCGGTACTTATAATTAATTCTAGTCCAGAATTATATATACTACAAACTGTAAGCTGTATACCGGTATTCCCGATAGGCCTATTATATATTTATATATTTGTGCTAAAATTATATACCGGTTTCTGTGAAAACCCTAGTCTGTAATAATACTTATATATACTATAAGCATACCGGTATTCTAATATATTATATATATATCACGCTACACTGAGTAGCAGTATCGGTAATTAATTACTAGGCTAGCAGTTAATGCTGAATTACTAGACTTGCTTAGACTGTAATATAGCAGTAGGCATTCAACTGTACAATCAAACATGTCTGACTCACCACAAACATTGTCAGATAGCCTCTTAGAAAGTGCTAGAATGAGTGTTAGACAGGGTCTTAAAAAGATCTGGGACTCAGCTAAGAGTATAGAGCGTCTGAGACCAAAGTCCAAGTCCCCTCCTACTGTAAGCAAGGCCATCCCTACAGTATTAATAACAGAACCGAGGCTGGTCCAACATCGTAGGTCTATCATAGGCACTCGACCTCAGGTCAAGCGAGACCAAGAAGCAGCGGAACAACAACAACCCGCGAGCCAGGAACTTGTTTCTCAGCGGTCCGACAGCTCCAGTAGTTCGGATACTGTTGAGCGGACGCCCGAGCGCGGAGCGAAGATGGCGGATAAGGTTTATGATGAGCGGACAACCTATGAAGAATCAACCGACGCCACTTCTTCTCAAGAAGAAAGCGAAGCGACGGCAGAGAAACCGCATAAGAGGGATGCCATTGACATCTATCTGTCAGACTATCAACGTTTTTTAGGTGATGACGAGTTGAGGAGAAGGTTAGAGGGACTTAGCCCTAATAGTGAAGGAACCAAGCTTGTGTTGGATGCCATCGATGCGGAAATGTTAGCGGCGAACCAAGCTAAATTCGATGAACAACTCCGCATCGCTAGAGAACAAGAAGAACAAGTAAAGAAAAAACGTATAGAAGATAGAAAGACAGCGGCAGTGGCAGCAGCAGTGGCAGCGGCAGAAGCCGAAAGAAAAGCGGCACTGGCAATAGCAGAGGCAGCGGCAGAAACCGACAGAAAAGCGGCACTGGCAAAAGCAGAGGCAGCGGCAGAAACCGAAAGAAAAGCGGCACTGGCAATAGCAGAGGCAGTGGTAGAAGCAGAACGGAGGGCATCTGAAGAGGCAACCCAACTAGAGTTGGAAATTCTTCAAGAGAAGCAAGACAACTTCAATAAACAGTTAACAGCGAACAATATGCAGATGATGAGTCGATCTACTCCCAAGAGACAGGGGTATACATCATCTGAGGAAGGCGATACCACCGACACTGAAGGCGGAGGAAATCGATCTCGCCTAAGCAGACGTAAAAGAACATTCCACCGTCAGAAATTGCCTGATTTGCCTCCAGCTGTTAGAAGGCAACTAAATAACACCAAAGTAGGTAGTACAGAACCCACAGACCAAATAATTACAATAGAGAGACTCCCTACTATAGTAGATGATCCTGAAATAATTAGGCCTGTTCCCGAAGCTACCCTTTCGGTCGTAGAGACACCTGTACTCCCTGAACCTACTTCTCAATTCCCTTTGCACAGCACTAAGCTACCTGTGCCCAGCAGAACAGTCCATGAGACAGTGCATACCCTGGACTCCGAGCGAAATATTACAGATTTGTCGCCCGTTGTCCCTCGTCCACCCGCTACAACGTTGGCGACTCCCGCTTCGGCGGTCGAATGGGTGGACGAGAGACGACGGGGGATGGATCTCCTGCTCGGGCAGATGCAGGAGACTGTCCAACAATTCAAGGGCACAGTAAGGGAAAGTAGACTAGAGTTGCAAGAAGTGCAGCAAAATATCGCGCTAGAACGTGATAAGTTAGTAAATTTACAAAAGGGTATACTACCACCCCCTGTAACAATGTGTCAACCCGTTAGGTCTGAAGTATCTCATGCGCAAGGTGTGGAGCCTATACGCATTTATACTGCTAGCGAAGTAGAAACTCCTATAGTGAACCCTATTAAGGTTAATTATAGACCTGTTGATAATGATATTCCCTATAGACCGGATCATAATCCGAGAAATTTATATACCGATAACTCGATATTAAATAACACGATGGCCCAAGAAAGTTTTACGCGTCAAATGGCTAGAACCGAAGCCCGGCAAGCGGTAAAGGTTGGAGAGATCGTCAAGTTCAATGGAGATGAGATGAAATGGTTACCTTTTAATGAATATTACAAAGATAACATACAGAACTCTGTACTATCTAATGGAGAAAAACTTAGATACCTCATCGAGTGCTTGGAAGGATCTCCCAAGTTAATGGCGTTAAAATTTATTGGACATCCAGATGGATTAAGACAAGTTTGGGATACACTAAACATCAGGTATGGTAATAGGACTAACATAGCTAGGTATTTATATGCGAAATTAATGGCGCCCCGAAAGTTTCTTAGCAGCGGGATTATAGAGTTTTCCGATGAGATTCAGGAGATCTGTAGACAACTAGATTGGTTAGGTAAGTCTCATGAATACCAGAATTCTATGGTTGTAGGAGCCTTAGCAACTACTTTGCCCAAGGGTGGAGTAGGTACACGCTGGGACAAGAAAGTGTTATATATGATGGAACAACAACGACGAGACCCTACCATGGCTGATCTCATGTCATTCTTAGATAGAGAAGTGAAATTACAGCTCCTAAGGCAGTCCAGAGAGAAGACACTGGAAAACAAGGTAAGTGAGAAACCCGTTTCTAGGAGAAGGGTAACACCAGTGTGTTATACAGACGACGGCGAAAGCCAGACTTCTCAAGGAGAGGATAGCGGGAAAGACACTGAGAGATCTTACTACGACAACAAAACGCCTAAAGACCAGGTAAGTAAATTCAAGTCTCGACCCAATGACAGAAGGGAACCGGTACAAAAAACCCTTCCTACGTCTCCTAAAAGAATTCAGGTGAGAAAGCCCGAGGCAAGAACAAGTGTGCACCACATAGCATAGGTTAAAGTAAGTAACATCAAGCCGAAATGTGTGTTGTGCGACGGGCCCCACCGTTTAAATGCGTGTGATAAATTCCTGAGGAAATCACTAAAGGATAGACGTGAAGTCATGTGGGATAAGCGGTTGTGTTATAATTGCCTCAGACGAGGACACCAATGGCGAACCTGTAACTCCGACGCAAGGTGTGCAAAGTGCGGCGCAAAACATCATATCTTGTTGCACACGGAATTCGAACGAAACAGCCCGAGTCAGGTAAGTGAGTCCGAACTACATGTCCAATTCAGTGATGTGAACGACACTGGTCAATCTGAGATGGAAGGATTCTATACGGACGAGTTCTCCGACCAAAACGAATCCTGTTACCTAATAAACACCACCGCAGTGTATCGAGCACTCGTACATGAGAAAGACACAGACAGCGACCTTACCTTAACTACTTCCGATCAACAACCATCTTGGAAAGCGCCAACTTCCAATCTAGGAATCCGAGAATTTCCTGTAGTCCAGTTACGGGTCCACGGACCTCAGAAGAGCTATATAGTGAACGCCCTCCTGGACTCCGGTAGCACAGGAACATTCATCGATAAAGAACTAGCCGAAGTCATCTTTGCTGGACAACCCAAGTTCCGAACCAAGCTAAACATGTCAGGAATCATGCAAGTTTGGAAATCTACAGTAACAGCTGATGATTATGTAGGCGCGTTGTCCACCCCCCAGGACGAACTAGGAGAACATAGCATAAGGTCAGTGAAAATGGTGGCTATAAAGAACTTCGCTACTACTCAAGCAGACCTTTATAATTGGGACGAGGATGAGAGCATCCAACATCTTAACATACCTCGATTCCAGACTGATTATCCTGGAGTGCAAATACTCATCGGCCAAAACGCGCATGAGGCGCTGGAGACATTAGAGAAACGACCTGCTCAACCGCAGCCACTACAGACCTATGCGGTAAGAACTCGAGTAGGTTGGTACCTTACTGGACCTTCCCGTAGAACGCTCAGGGAAAGACTGCTTCAAGATCGCGTCTGCCAGGTGAGTGAATGGGAAGATGATACTAGTGAGGGAGATGACCCAACTGAGGGAACACCACACTCCTCAGATAATGACAATCTTAGCTCCAATGTAGATCAATGGAGATATTGCCCCAAGAAGTTTAATCCAACTGACATCGCTTCCAGAGGAGCAACTCCTCAAGAACTGACAGATACTATAGACCGGTTAGGTGAACCCGACTTCCTGAGTAAGGAGAATGAATGGCCTCCCCATCTTACTCCGACTGAGATTAGACCAGCCAAGGGAGCGGAGAAAGTCGAACCTGAAACCCGGACGGGTGGATCGGAGTTATTTGAACCCGGGATAGATCTGTCGGTATTACATGTTGCCAGGGACGACGCCGTGGATCTGGGCCTCCCCTCCGCGAGTGGATCCTTCATGAAGATCAGAGAGAGCGATTGGAGCTCTGGAACATCAGACGTCTCGCAGGGACTCTCACCTCTCCTGCAGAGAGCGACGGACCACTATAGCTCCTGGAATCGGCTTTGTGACGCCGTCATATACTTTGAGCGATGTTTCTATCGTCACTATTCCAGGACGAAGAGGAAACCTGGAATTGTATTCAGGATGCAGCGACTCAATCACCCAGTCGGTCGTTTGTGTTTATCGGAAGGGAATGGAGGACTCTCCGGAAACTGTGGAAGGCAAGATTCTCTTCCCACGACCACCTCCCTAATCCTTCAAACATCTAGGGACTCCATAACGTAACAACATATGGAGTGGGTGTGTGACTCTATTATTTTATATTATTTTATTATTTTTATATTTCTGTATGTATTACTATGTAATTTTATTATAATCGTTTTCTTTAATTTTATTCAGTAGAATGTTATTTTAGCGATTATTTAGTAGATTAGTGCAATATATATTCGCGTTTATTACTTAATTACGTATATATTATATTTAATGCGACGGCAAGAAATAATTCTTTTCCTCTTTCTTTACTGTCCGTATCATATTATAAATACGTGACTACAGTAGGATGAAATGTCCGTACTTATTAAAGTACAATAAAGCCACTACTATATTTAAGTATTATTGGTAGGCAGAGTATTAGGAATGCAAAGTTCAGATCCTCGTGTCTCGGCTAAACCAAGCTCTGGGTAGACCTTGGAAACGACTTGCCTCTTCACACTGACATTGCTTCGTGCGATATTGCTCTCATACCGTATATTAAATAATACATATAGTAGCGTGATGTCCCTTTAACAGTAGCGTATCACGCAAAATAAATCTGTTAAACCCTTTGACCATCTGTAATTCTAGTCGATTAAGATATCGCGGCACCCACCGATATACTTGAAAGACAAATTCTAGAATCAGTGGTTAACGTCCCCAGACAAGTTCTGGAATAAATCGGTGCCCATCTCAAATATTAATTATTTAATATTTGCAAATCTAATAAATCAAATCTGTAAAATTCAGATCCTTCAACAATTCTAGTCAATTAAGATATCGTAGCATTTACCGATATTCTTAAAAAGACAATTGTCATAGAATTAAGGATCTTGTGTCCCCAGACATGTTCTAGAATCAAAATATGTCAATTTAATTATCAAATAATAAAATTTCAGGGAATAAATTTGAATTCATGCCTTTTAATGAATTTAATAAATTGCCATTTTTACGCAATTTATAACATTCCCAAAATTCCATTAATTAATAGATCAAGGGAGCGGAGATTTATCTTATTATGCATATGAGTGTGCGAAAGTCTCCCAAACATAGTCAATAGCCAATAAAATTCATAAAGTCATGTATAAAACAGAACATTGACTATTAAAGAATACTATTAAATAACATCCCAGATCTGTATGCATTGGAATTACTCTAATTCTACCACTAGCTTTGCATAATGTCACCATAGCAACAACCACGCTAGAATTAGAATTGAGTTAAAAGAACAATAGAAAGCTTGTCCCATTGAATAGCATAGGGAATAAATAGTGCACTGATAGTATCCAAGGATACATAATAATACAGTGACATTCTGGAAGGCATTGTCTAACGGACAAGTGACCCGAGTGTGTGTAATTTGTGACAAGTTGTGTGTGTGGTATTTGTGAGTTTATAGGCGAATGTTACTACTAAGGTGTGTTTACAGTAGCTAGTCGCAATCGTAAAAGTAACCTAACTCTCCAAGGAAAACCTGAAGTACATCTAAGCCTTTGGGACGGACAGTCGAGTGACTTGTGCCGGTTGTCGTTGTCGTTGTGCGGCTACGTCGTTGGCGAAAGTACAGCGGCGACGACACATCGGCGCTGAGGATCTCGTACTGTCCGGGGGTTGATTGGGTAGGCAGCGACGCCCGCTCGCCTAAATATAAACTCATTATAATATGGATAAACTCATATATAGCAGATATGACGGAGTTGATAGAAGATGGTCTTAGTATCGGGGAGCGATATACTCTACTTTTGCAAGCGTTTGTTGATAGCTTAATACGCGGCGACGTTAGTCCAACTGCTGCGGAGGACGATGGTCGTTATATCGAACCGCCAATGTCCCAAGAGCAGCTCGCGCGAGTTGGACTATAGAAAATTCGCTGCTCGATATACGCAGCGTAATGGTACGTATATGGTCTTCTTAACTACTGGTCATCCTATCGATTTACATAATACGGACTATGTCGACTATATATCCTGCCCAGCGGAGTCGGAACCATAAACTGAAATTCGAATGCGAAAATTCTATTCGAAATCGACTCGAAAGAAAAGACACTAAAGAAACAAATAAACGCGGTAACTCCAACGTATATTTGGAATTCTTGATAGAAGCATTGTAACAACAAATAAATATCACCCGCGTTTCCCCTACCAGACGTGCGTCTTTGGTATTATTACGATAAATGCCCTAGACCCAACTAATAAACGGAAAGACATAAACATCCACGGAAACGTTGTGTTAAACACAGTTGTGCTCGTTATATTTACTGGAGTTTCGAGCGAAACTTGTTTGACGTATCACCTATGCTCACTCGGCTCGAACGATCCTGGAGTAAACCTACGATCAGAGTCCCGGAATACTCGGTCAAACCTCCTCATTCCTTAGTTGGACCTCAGACCTGCGATCCTGGTGGTGTCGCGGATCCTCGCGGACTGTACTCACTGTTCAAAGATCTAGTGCTACCCTAACAATTAATCGGTAACACTCCGACAGTGATTTCTAGCTAGCCGCCCATCTTACCTAGCCGGATTGTGACGCGGACACCTAATATCACTATCCAACCGTATGGTCGTTCCCGTTTAACGCGATACAACCCTTCATCAAGGTGAAGGAGAGCGTTGTACGAAACGAGTTAAACGCTATTCTATAAAGATCAAAAAAGAAACCTGCGTTTGTTCAGATAAACGTAAGTTATAACAGTAAGTCCAATCGATAAACGAATTGGCCTTATCTCAATTCGATTGGGAAATCCAGAATCTCTAAGAAGTTATCGAACTTGGACGATCCTATTCTCTGCGAGAGTTTTTGGATGAACGTATCCCATGACAAGCGGAGGAAAATCAGCTCGAGGAGAAGCATATCGAAACGGCAGATACCTCGACCATAAACCTACACCTTCTGATGCAATCATATTGCACCCTTCACCCAGGAGTTATGGCCCTCCTAGTAAAGTGGCTCCCCCCAAAGAGAAAAAGACTCTTGCTAGCCTCAAAAAACTGCATAAACGCCGTCTGCGTAAGAAAGACTAACTGTTTAGAGTATCTTTATGTTTTAGAAACTGTGATTTTTATATTTTATAGACTGAAAATCCCATTTTCTGGGAGCGGTGTAAAAGCTTTTGCTGAATTGTCCGGTTATTTTTCCTTATTTTTCCCGTAAAATACTCTGTAGTTGGTTTACCAGGCATAAAAAGGCCGTGTCCTTGCTGTACTGGTGTTTTAGCGGACATAAAAGCTATTTCTTCTGTATTTGTACTTTAGAGGACATAATCCGTAATTCCGTGACGTAAAAGCTCGATACTCTTGAAAACAGTGTCGCTACCATGACGACGGCTAGCAGCTGATATTGCCACGTCGACGTTTCTTTGTTTCTTTGTTCTCTCGTTGTTCAGGTTGACCAATCAGAGCGTTTGTTGTCTCTGTGTTGGAGGTGTATACAGAAACTCAGTAGTTCAGTGTTATGTTTTGCCCAGAGCCTAAGAACCGGCTTTTGGCACCTCCGTGTTTTCAGTTTTTAGTCCTACACTAGTAGACTTAATTATAAGGACATATATCCGTTATCTGCATACTGCATACTGCAGTACTGCATACACTGCATACTGTGTAACACTGTGCATAATTTTATATTGTTATACTGCTATTTACTGTCAGTTCTTCATAATATGGTTGATGAATTATTATATTTGGAATAACGATAAATAACCCCGAAACCCAATATTCTTGATATACCGAAGGTAAGAGAGAAAGGTTACAGATAAATGATTGCGACCTATGTTGAGTGGTTTGAAGTGAATCTAATGTTATTTGATAGACCCTACATGATTCGGTCCGTGTTCCTTTTATATGTGACTAAAATCAGTGAAGATCGGCAGATCAGTGTGCAGTATTGTGCAGCATTGTGTATGAGTGAGACTGATAACGAAGCATTTCCTAAAGAATGCGCCATATATGTGAATTGTAACTAAGCCATATCGTTGTGAGTAGTTTAAGTCATAACTCTGTTTATATAGATAGAGCGCCACGTCCTAAAGGAACTGTTAATATTCCCCGAAGGTGAATAATATTGTCAGAGATTATATAATACTGTCAGTCGAATAATACATTAGGCTTACATAGCAATAAAATTAAGCCGTCGAACCCAATCTCCCGGGTATATCCAGGGGGTGAATGATCGCGCACAGATTGGTTTCGACTAGTGTAGTGAATTAAATACTTGTCATAGACTAAAGGTGATTTATTATCTAGAAGACATCCTAATTTGGCGGGTTAAACTGCCAAAGGTCTGAAAGCGCGAACACAACCACCAAGGTTAAGGCTGAATCACCAGCCGATCGCCTCAATGGTTGGAAAGCCCACTTTGAAAAGCTCCTCAATAATGACAGGGTATTGCCTGATAACTTCAAAGAAGTAAAAGTGTCTGAGTCTGTACTCCCAGATATTCCCATTGGCGATATCTCCTTTGCAGAAGTGAAGGCTGCTGCAAAGAGCATTAAGACCAATCGTGCCAGTGGAGTAGATGGTGTTCCCCCTGAGGTCTTTAAAATACCTGAGTGTTAAAAGCTCATCTATCCAATCATAGTAGACATGTACCGAACAACAAGAGTCCCACTAGAAATGAAAACAAATAAGTTGGTGCCAGTTCCCAAGAAGGGCAACCTAAAACTCTATGGTTCTTTTCGGGGAATCTCATTGATCTCGATTGCTGCAAAGCTATACAATAGGATTCTATTAAATCGCATCAGGGATCCCATTGAGAGACTGCTCCGTGGAAATCAGAATGGGTTCGTAAAGGTCGTGGGACCATGGAGCCCATTTAGGCACTTAGAAGGATAATTGAAGAATTATCAAAAAAGAAAGACAGGCATCTGGCTGTTATCTTTGTTGACTTATTCAAGGCCTTTGATTCAGTCTCTCGCTCACGTATGTTCAGTATACTTTCATTATATGGGATTCCGATGAAATTATTGCAGCAATCAGATCAGTATACGATGGTTCGACAACATTTGTGTCTACTGTTGACGGTGACACAGAACCATTTGAAGTGTTATGGGGCGTCCTCCAATGAGACACACTTGCACCATTCTTGTTCATTATTGTGGTTGACTATGTTCTATGCATGTCCTTAGATCATCATAATGATGATGGGGTGATGATAACTCCACCTACTGGCTCCAGAAGTCGAGGAAATCCTGCCAAGAACCTAACTGATCTAGACTTTGCTGATGACTTAGGAGTACTCTCAGAATCATTAGAGGGAGCCCAACGGCTCCTCAGCTCATTAGAACATGCTGCTTCTAGTGTTGGTCTTTTTATTAACTCCAGAAAGACCAAAATTTTGACAGTTAACTTTGAAAGTCCTCAGCAAGTCTCTGATCGGATGAGCATAAGATCAAAGGATGGTATGTGTTACGATATATGGCGCTGTGTACCTATATTAGTCGTCATACAGTATAATTATTAGATAAGCCATAAAGACGCGCAATCAAATTTAGATAAGGAAATAAAACGCCCACATATTTTTGAATTTATCCATTTTTATACAGTATGTAGTCCTACCTAGGTGATTTTGTAGTAAAATATAAGTAAATAGTTCCACGGTAGCAAGTTTCCTATGAAACCCTTGATATAAGCTTGCTGTTATTAGCCTCAATAGGACTAACTGCGTATTGGTTTTAATTTTCTTTATATTTGCGCTAAATTAGTTTTCATGTACCATATTATTAGTACCGCTAAATTAAGCAACGCCAAAATTCCCATATATGGTGATGATTTGTGATTCCAAGGAGCAATAGGTTCACAATCCGGATCCTTATTGGCCTAGCTGCTTCCAGGTTGGTCTAATGGTAGCGCGGATTGGGGAACCAATCAGAGAATTATTGCATCATCCTTCGTGAATCACCTATAAATTGGCGGTATTTCCGGTATATGTAATGTAATCCGTTGCAAACTAGTGTAATTCTTTCTTAGTTTATCCACAATCTCAGTTTTTGCGTATTTTCTGTATTTCCATTTGTTTTCCTGCAATAATTTGCAAATTTGTAATTTCTGCTGATTTCTTGCTGTGTTTCTCACTTTAATCTCAATGATTACTGCTAATTACAATCGGAACTATGATTTCTACCCTTTAATTAATGTTTCTATGTGATTAAGATGCGATAATCCCACAGGATTTATTTAGACTGTCAGACTGTATGATTGCATGCGCCGTTACGGTAGCTACTCATTAGATGGAGGGCTAAGGTACCGGTAGGCGCGGCGGACGCACCAGGGGGTTAGCGACGAAGGGAGTGCGGAGGATTCAAAGGCGAGCAATGCCGGCGGGGGGTCACTGTTGCGGTTGGAAGGTTGGCAGTGTAGAGGAAGGACTGCTCGCTGGTACAGTAATTAGGGGCTGATGATCCAGATTTCGTCTCTATTTTGTAGTATTAGGGGGACGGGAATCGGGTTAGTTAGGAAGCCTACATGTACCCGGGAGAGGCCTTCGTGTTTCAGACTGCGAACTGTAGGCTGCGGATTGCGAATTGCGAGTTGCGAACTGCTAATTGTAAATTGTACATTAGGAACTATAAATTGGTAAGTATTGACTATTGAATGTTACGCTGATTGGTGTGTTGCTAAAGTGTGCCTGATAAAATCACGAATGCTTAGATAGGCGCTCTTTTCCCTTGATTGATTTCCATTTCTTAGTTTACAGTAAATAATTACTGATTAGGTCAAAAATAATATGGTATTTAGGCTGTTACTAGTGCGACCCGTTGCGTCATAAATTATCATTGCGCATTCTGGAATACTTAGTAATTAGTACGCTGTTTCATATTTGTGACTGTAATTAATTAGTAAAATTAAGAATTTGTACGCAGCATAGCGGAGAGTAGTTAAGGTAATAATTTGGAGTACTGTAAACTATTCACGCTGGGCGGTTATTCGAATTAGCGGACAATGAGCTAGATAGCAGTATCCAGCACGCAGAACGCAGTAGTGATTTGCTGGCCTAAAGCCAGCCGAAGGCAAGTTTAGACCCATAGTAGGTATCAGTCCCCGATAAGACATTCTGCCCCATTTTTGATTATTTAAATATTCTCACATTCACATATTCCGTTAGGGAACCCCAGTATTTGCGATTAGAAAAGACGCGGTTATTTGCGCATTTTAGCAGTAAGATTAGGCCATAAGAATATACTCTGGAGTGTCAAGCCTCTAACACTCGTTTTAAGTAGCTTAGGGAGCCGATTCGGGTTTATTATTTTGGATATTCCCGCGTGGCTCATAGATTCGAACAGTTAGCTCTCTATCGAGCGATCGGTAGAGAAAGGAACAAGCGATTTGCAGGAGCCGTATAAAAATTAGTAAAATATATTAGCGGACGGCAGGTTAGCGCCATCCAACGGTAAATAGCGGTTTTGTATTTAGCAGTCCTACAGTAGTAATAGCGTGCTCCTGATCACCCCTGTTTGACAGTAAAGCACGGGTACCCGCTAGTTTAACAGTATGCTTGAGCATGTGGACGACTTCTGTTACCTGGGATCATGGATCCGGAAGTCAGGTGAGGACCTTCGAATACGTAAGGGAAAGGCATGGGCAGCCTTGAATAGGCTTTCCAGGATTTGGAAGTCACAGAGAATTAATCGGAAACTTAAGGTCCGATTATTTAGAGCAGCAGTAGTTCCAGTACTCCTCTACGGGAGTCCATGCTGGGCTCTAACTGCTGAGAACACCAAATCTCTGGATGGCACATTCACAAGAATGCTACGTGTTGTTCATTGTGTCAAGTACAATGCACACATCTCCAATCAGACACTATATAACATTGGAGGTGTCTCATTGGTTCCCCCAAGCTTGACACTAGAACAAAATCGCCTCCGCTTTGCAGGACATTGCTTTCGCCGTGAGGACCAGCCAGTGCATAATCTTGTACTTTGGCAGCCTCATGGAGTTAATAAGCATGGTGGACAGCCCATGACTTTCTTGAGACGCATCTTAAAGGACACTGGCCTTGAAGATGCGGATGATCTAGCAAATGTCATGGGTGATAGGGAGTCTGGTCTAAATCGAGAGACAGGGTGGAAAACTCGATGCAAAATTCGACGCCTTTGCGAATTAATACCCCGCCTCAATGTTAAATTCTCAATTTAGGAAAATGAGCAGGTTACAGTGGCTCGTTATTTTAACCAAAACAATAAACTAAACACAATAGAACAGGTTACAGTTATATCTTTTAGAGTTGATCAACTGTTATTTGCGTCCAATTTCCCTTGAAGAGGGATGAATTTTAATTGCGTCCAGTTTGACCCCCTATCTGAAATCGATGTTCTGATGTACTGTCTAAATAGAAATAATATCTGATACAAAACAATATCTATTATAGAAGGGCCTATTAATTTTGCCAAAACATAATTCACCCCCCCCCCCCCCCCCCCACCCGATTTCAAATGAACACAACAACTATTAGGTTAACTTAACCAGTAGCCTTATTAACTTAACTGATACAATTAGATGTAATAACGCAAATGGTATGGTATGGTAATGTTGGACCTACAAAAGGCTTTCGATACTGTAGATCACGAAATTCTGCTTGGTAAGTTAGGCCTGATGGGTGTAGGTTCTAAAGACTGGTTCAAGTCGTACCTGTCAGACAGAGGTCAAACTGTAGTCATTAGCAAATCGCAGTCTACTGTACAAGAGATTACCTGTGGTGTACCGCAAGGTAGTATATTAGGTCCTCTGCTTTTTGTATGCTATGTAAATGATATGATAAGTAGTATAGATCCCGATTTTAAACTCATTTTATATGCCGACGACAGTGCTCTTATTTTCTCTCATAAAGATCCTATCCATATTTCCCAAAAGTTAAGTGCAGTTCTAGAATCCTGTAATGAGTGGTTGGTTGATAATAAGCTATCCATTCACTACAGTAAGACTGAAAGTATTTTGTTTGGTTCCAAAAGAAAGTTAAAGAAGGTAACTAAGTTTGAAGTCACTAGTAATGGACATAAGATTGAAAATAAAAAGGAAGTTAAATATTTAGGCGCCACATTGGATAACTGCTTATCAGGAGAAAGTACAGTGAAAAATATTTTCTCGAAAGTTAACAGTAGGCTTAGGTTTCTATACAGAAACCAAAATAGTTTAAACACCGACTCCCGCAAGTTACTTTGCTCTTCATTAATACAGTGTCACATGGACTATGCATGCTCTTCTTGGTATGAAGGCTTAACCAAACAGCTTAAATGTAAATTACAAGTAGCTCAGAATAAAGTAGTGCGATTTATTAAAGACTACAAACCTAGGCACCACCTAACTCCAGATGACTTTTCTGAATCTGGACTACTTAACTTAGATAGTAGAGTTAAGCTGCTACGCCTTAACCATGTTCATAAAGTGTATAATGGTAAATGTCCCAATTACCTAAAACAAAAATTCAAGTATGCGATACACACTCTTACAGTACCAGAGCTAGTGCTTCAAACTTCTACCTCCCGAATTGTAAATCCTTTGAATCTGATACTTTCTTTTTTAACGGCATTAAAAATTGGAACGCTCTGCCTAATGAAATTAAAAACCTAGATAATCAACATTCTTTTAAATCTGCAGTTAAATCTCACCTCCGTGTGCAATGTAAAAATAGGTACAATAGTCCTACAGTAAGTTATTAGTTTATTAATTATTTACTATTTATACTGTAATTACGTTTTATAATAAATTGTTCTGTACATTACATCTTTATCGTTGAGTCGGGCATTGTCACGCTCTCGGTAAAGTTGTACATGTACATAGTGTAATTGCGTTTTATATTAAATTGTTCTGTACATTACATCTTTATCGTTGAGTCGGACATTGTCACGCTCTCGGTAAAGTTGTACATGTACATAGTGTAATTACGTTTTATATTGGTTTTAGGTTAGCGTAGTGTAATATTGTATTTGTAACCAAGTAACATAAAGGACCCCCTTGGAAATAAGCTGCAAAGCTTTAGGGGTAATCCTATATGTTATGTTGGACAATACCTTTATACCGGTACATTGTTTGGTGTATTTGTTATTGTTTTTACATAATGTATAAATAAATCTATCTATCTATAGGGAAGCCGTAATAGTACCCTGTACGTACATGTACACTGCTGTATAACTAACAAGTCATTCAGCTCGCCAGCTTTTCCCCGGGAACCTACTGTAATAGCATTAGCTTTTATTGAATCCAGGGCATAGCAGTCTAACATAGCAGAGTGAATACATTTTCCCATAGGGTTGCATTGGGAAGCCAGTAGCCAGTAGCCAGTAGTCAGTAGGCCTACCTATTTTTTTTACAGTAATCAAGTCTAACAACTTGCTAATCAAGTCTTACGACTTGCTAATAACAATTTATTCTTATTTACTATTTACTGATTTTAGTTTATATGCCGGTAAGGTCTCAAATACCAGTAAATGAAATACCAAAACTTAATTAATTATGTAAGCGAATCAAATTCCCTGCACTACCCAGCGGAAAATGGAGAAAGTGGCTTTTTAACAATTATAGTTGGCTAGGTGACATTAGCTATATAATGTCACCTAATAACCAACGAAGGAGGCAATACACGTTGCCAGCCACAAGTAGAGATAAGAGGCTACAAGCCATCCTAGGGGGACTAAAGGGGCTAGCATGTGGGCATAAAGGGAACAGGGAGTGCCAAGGGAAGGGAGGATAGGTTAGTCAATGATTATAAGTAAGTAGTAGTACCAAGGTACACTTTAGGTAGACATTATGTACGTTTGATGGGTATGGAAGTACCAACGCACTAAATATTTAGATGTAGGTAGTTATAATTACATACGTCGGATGGGCACGAATGTACCAACGTACCTAGTTTACATACGCACCAAATGCTGGGTCAATGGGACCAATATCAGTATACGATATATACTGTAGTAGAACGGTACATGGTGCCATAGTGAGGTTTGGAAGGGTATACATTGTGTATGTCTGATGGGCACAATGTGCCAACGTACGTAATAAATACCAAACATGCCGGGTCAATGGGACCAATAATAATACGTAATACGTACTAGAGTGGGCAGGGCACCGAGGGCACCACGAGAGGAGTTGATGGAGGTATGTAGGCGTAGTAGAATAGATCGTGTAGGCTGCACGAACTAGACTACTGTAGCACATAACCCGTAGTGCAGAGTTAGAGCATTGTTACAGATCCAGAAAGTCGTTTGGTAGGAAGCTAGTACAAGAGTAAGGAAATTGTAGCTAGTCTTCTCTTTTTTTCCGATATGTATATTATAATTATCGCAAGCTAGTCTTCTCTGTAGACAAGTAGTGATGAATTACTTACATAGTAGTTGAGTACTTGAGTAGTTGTAGTAATGGCATGTTAGTTGAGGTTGGGTAGTGAACACAGCACTGAAAAATCAGGGGTAAATTGGCACATAAAGGGGAATATTCGTACGAAACATTGGCAGAATGCAGATAGGAAGGAGGTAGGCCATCACTGATTTAAACTAATTAAGACCATACTTAGTTATCTCTTGCCCTACTGAGCCTTTCTAAGACACCACCAGTCTGGTGAGAGAGGAGAATCGTGATGGCAGAGAAGCTAGTGAATAAGTTTGTTGTATTCCGTGGAGAGGGTCGGATATATGGTCCTGGATGACATGGGGACAGTAGAGGATGATGGTGGGACAAGAAAGGGGTCAGGAGGGTCGAGTAGAACTATATTGCTGCATTTAGTGGCGCTGAATGGAGATATTTTTCTGTTTGACCTAGCGACCTATCGTAAGAAGACCGGGCCAAAGTTGAACCACCTACCGGATGCGATGCAGAAGCTAGTAAGGTCAAAGACTATGGTCGAGATCAGATCGGCGATACACGATGACGCAGAGAGGATTTATTGGACTGGGCACCCCGAATCTTCTGGACATGCAGGTATTCTACATGGCTATGACGAAACCGGATGGATTAGGATTGGTGGATAACACGGGACAATACGGAGCCGTGGCGATGGGTCGGTTGATGGGACTCGTGTGCCACAACCCGATGGAGCGGAACAAGTTCCGAGAGGAATACTGGACGGTACTTATGAATTCACTCAAGTAGGGGGGGGGGGGGGGGGGGGGAGAGACGAGTTATCACTTCCGAAAGGGGGCGATTAAGACACATTGTATAGACGAATATATAATATATAATATACGTACTATAGTCAGGTATAACCTTTTCCAATTAGCTACTGGGACTGGGGACTAATTGACTAAAACAGGAGGACGAGACATTGAACGGACCTCACTTCTTAAGTGCGACGGCACAAACAAGAATGTGGGGCCCAACAAAAGTGAGTAAGAATGAAACGGGTTGAGTATGAGAGAAGCATGGGGAGAAGGTGCTAGGGTTGGGGAGAGAGTAGAAGAGTGCAAGTTCCAAGTTGGGGAGCGAGCATAGAGGGGATAAGTCCTATGGGACTAGTGAGAGAGGAGAACGGACGACAGAGTCCGAAGTATAAAATTGTGTGAGGAGTTAAGGCGATCGTCTAAAATAGAGACGCCAGATGCCTTGGTACAGCTTAGCTCGCAGATGTACCAAGGATGGGTAGTGAAAACAGACCCAGGGGGGCCAGCCTGGAAAGTTGACCCTGAGAAGAGAATTCCACCCCACATCCAATACTAGATTGGATTCCAGCGGAATTTGAGCGCACTTAAGGTTGATGCTATCTTCTCACCGGGAAGATAGCATGGGGGGGGGGGGGGGGAGTGTAAGCGAATCCAATTCCCTGCACTACCCAGCGGAAAATGGGGAAAGTGGCTTTTTACCAATTATAGTTGGCTAGGTGACATTAGCAATATAATGTCACCTAATAACCAACGAAGGAGCAATACACATTGCCAGCCACAAGTAGAGATAAGAGGCTACAAGCCATCTCAGGGGGACTAAAGGGGCTAGCACGTGGGCATAAAGGGAACAGGGAGTGCCAAGGGAAGGGAGGATAGGTTAGCCAATGATGGGGCAGAACACCATCTGATTGGGGTGCATTCATTGGCCAGGCCACGTAACAGTAGGAATATTCCATATGTGTTAGTAATATAACCGTTGCATTTATTACCTGTTAGTTCAGTTGGTTTGTGTAGAGTGTGGAAGCAAGACGGTTTAACCGTCGTCTAGTAACGGTGCTATTATTGTATTCTGACATTACGAACAACTGCCACTAAAACTCAGTTATTCAATCGGCCTCCGGCCTTCAGTTCAGATACCACAAGCCTTTCAGCAGCCAGCGGAGGCAGCGACGCGGCACGGGTACTATCTAAACAAAAACACACTGGTCGGGATTCCCTCGCCAACTCGGGGATCCCATCACAAATTATGTAAAACAAATTGTTTGAAATTACATTTACAATATCTTAATTTCTGATTCATAGGAGCAATGTAAAAGGCGATAGGCATTCAAAACCCCAAAAGTGGAAGAAAAAGAAGGTTTTTGGAATCTTATATACAATTTTTTAAAACGTTTAATTTTTTGTGCCACAACCCGTTTATTTTAAACCAAAATGACATTTTGAATGAAAATTCTTCCATATGATCAGAGGCTATGAATAATTCGATATTAGAGCAATACTTAGGATATGAGTAGCACCCCACCCCTTCCTTCGGGTAGAAACTATTGATAGGAGCCTTCGGGTCGTCTCCGGCTTCGTCGAGACTGATGTTTTTCTGCTTTTACTAACAATTCGACATATTTATACCATAACTTAAAAAGTGCCCAATTAAAATTACAATTAGTTATATATTGTACGTGGTGATTAGAATTAATAAATACATTTTAGTTATCGCAATAAGCATAATTAGTTACAACTGAATATATTATTAAATCTGGTACAAACGGTTTGCTCAAAATTCAATACACTAGCATTTTTAGGAATAGAAGTAAACCTAAGTAAACAACTGCAATCCAAAATAATTTTAAGACACAATTTATTGTTGGACATGCAGGCATTCAATTTAATTTAATTTGTTTTGTTTGCTGGTTTATGCAGAGTTTCGTAGGTCTTCACGAATTTAATAGCGAGTAACAGATGACTTATAGATCTAATAATATTGATCTGCATTAAAATTAATATGTAATGTATATCTTCTCTATTTGGGGCGAATCACTGCTATTTTAGGGGCGTTCCTTTTTTTCCGTAGAATGCCGTCGGCTGAGGAACTTGCGGTTGTTGTTGTTGATGACGCCTTGATGCGCTGTAATCGCCGTTCCGAACTCCTGTCTTGCTTCTCCAGTTCCGCCCTTCGTTTCGCTTGCTTTGCCGCTATGCTGCTCCCACCGCTGCCATCTAAAAAAGGAAGTTAAAACAACAACGATTTATTGATTCGTTTCAATTTGGTGGGAAGCACACTATTAGTCATTAGCTAACATATGGAAAATATTCCTGTTGGTAGTTTGAACTTGATATGGAAATAAACGATTGATCTGTTATATTGATTTTGTTTAATAAGAAAATATTGTGCCAATTTATGACAGCTGGTGTGTACTGTAAGACTATTACTACACCTACAAAGTCGTTATCAATGTAATAAACCTACATTGACTATGGAAACATATTTTATGAACTGAAGCCATACGGTCGCCGACTAGTTCAGCGGTCGTTTTAGTTTTCGAGTTATCGACTGGCAGAGCCGATTTGTTCGAAAAAATGTAGGGCAGAGAGTCAGGTCTTGGCGAGTTGGTCCATCTTGGTGAAATAATATCCCGCCTCAATGTTAAATTCTCAATTTAGGGAAAGGAGCAGGTTACAGTGGCACGTTATTTTAACCAGAGCAATAAACTAAACCCAATAGAACGTACAGGTTACAGTTTTATTTTTGAGAGTAATCAACTGTTATTTGTGTCCAAATTCCCCTGGAGAGGGGGTGAATTTTTATTGCGTCCAGTTTCCCCCCTATCTGACATATATTTAGAGTGAAAATAATGTTGTATAATGAATCGTTTTACACACCAATTTCTCTTTGATTTTTCCGATCGAATATATTATAATAATAAAGTAGTTTTATTGGTAGTATTTAATATTGAAATTAATTCATTTTAAATTTATATTTAAAAGCATTTCACAATGTATGTAAACATAAAAGCTCCAATGAAATAAACTCTTAATTTTTGTAATATCCTTTAGCATTATTGTTCGATATGCATTTATGTTTATCGACAGGTTTCTAGAGCGTTTTTTAGCGCGTCAAGTCTTATCAGTACCGCAGGTTGGCCAGCAACACAGCACGCATCCGTTTACTTCC